>JANHGL010007727.1:49788-68691 GCA_024611195.1 Ceyx melanurus | reverse complement strand
TTAAGTTTATAAGTTAGTCTCAAAATCCTATTTATAAGGCTCAGAATATTGACCCAAGTTTCAGATTGCTTGATATCCTGCTACAAACCCAAATCACAAAAGATCCCTAAAGTCAATAAATTAAATAAATAAATTCGAAATTTAATAAATTAAATTTTAAAATAAAATAAATTCCAGGATTGTCCAGTGGAATCTCTTCATTTACCTCTCATTGTCTCCAGTATATACCAACAATACAGCTCATACTGGGTGCTATGCCCTTCCTTTGGGAGGCAAAGAGAGATTAACATCCCTTTTAGATCTTAACCAGCAGGCCTGTCTAGTCACTGCAAAACCATATTTTTCTTCACTATTCATAGCATAGTTCATATTATGAAATGGTAAGAGTTTTATCTTGTGGGTTTGCCTCTCTCATCATAATACCATGGGGCTTAGCTGTCTATAGAATTATCCCTGATGGATAAAGTTTTTCAGGATGTGAAATTTAGAAAATCATCACATCTATTATCATAAGCATTTTCTTCTGCAATATTTGGCATGATAAAGTCACAAAATTAGGCATACATTGAATACTCTTTTTTTTTTCCATAGAAATCTGTAAGAATATGCAACTTGTAGGACTTTTGAAAACTGTGTCAGGAAGTTCTCAGGCCTCAGTTCCCAAGGAATTTCTCTGCTGCCACAGTTAACTTTCAAGCATCTGTCTGGGAATTAAATCCTTAAACCCTATATTTAAGCATTTTGGCATTGTACCCAGTGAATGAAAAACCAGGTGAGTTTCAGCAATCTTCCTAATACCCAGACACTTAAAATGACAGAGGCATATCTGGAATCTTCCCCTCCCTTAGACTGGCCTTATTTCTGTGTTAGGCATTCACAGCCTCAATCAGTCCCTGCACTTGACTGCCTTTGGATCTTTCTTGTGGGCAATGAAGCTGCTTCATGCTTTTGGTTTCAAAACACAGTTGAGCTTTCTCTGCAACTTGAGGAGGAATGAAATCACATCTCTCATCTCCCAGGAAAGTACAGCCATCAACAAACTGAGAGCTCTCATTATCCTCTGGCAAATCTGTGTCACCATGTAGCTCACAGTACAAGACTGATGGGGACAGAAGGAGACTAAGAATGAGGTTTGGTGGTGAGGGAGTGCAATTGATTTTTATGGCATTATCACTAGTTTTCTATGGCTTGTGGATTTAAGAGACATTTCCACTATATAGTTTGCTTTATCAATACTAAAAGCATATACTGTATCAATTTAAATACCTTGTTTTACTTTCAAACTACTTCATTTAACTGTCACTTAATTGTCTCTTCTGTGGTAGATATTCTACTTTTGATATGTTAGAATTTTAGAGCACCACTGACACTGAGGTCTTCATTAAGTCCTTCATATGACTTCTCAAAAACAATAATTTAAAAGACACTTTTCAAAGCCTGGGCTGGAGCTCTGTGTCAAAAATGCTACATTTATGTGGTGATGAAATTTCAGGCTATCCATTTGTTTGAAAGCTTGGGTAAACTCTGTCACTGGCATCAGCAAATACTGCTGAAAAATGTGATCTTTACTTAAGATTTCATTAGTGTTTTATATTTGAAGATTTGCATTTTTTAAATAACCATTTTTCCACCTGAAAAACATGATCTACCACTATCAGAGTGACTTGAAAAACATTTATCTTTTTGGTGTTGTAAGTCTATACCATAATTAACTTTTTTCTTGAAATCACAGGGATATGATAGTGTCCCTTTTTGCAGCCCATCAGTACAGAGTATGAAAATGGGTTTTCTACATGATTTATGGATTCATCTGTTTGTCAATAAATCCTTAGAGCCACTAAGATCAGTCAAGAGACATTGGGACTAATACTTTCAAAGATCAATTCTATAAAAAGAATAATCCTAGAAAATAAGCAATTTAACCTGTAATTAAAGCACTCAGCAACTATCTATAAATTATATCGAGCACCACATTTCAAGTATATTCTTGATAGTCGTTAAGATGGAATTTCAATATATTTCTTCATATATAATCATATTGAAATACAGGGGAATAATTTGCAAAGCTATTCAAAGTAAATATATGTACACCATAATTGCAGGCAAAATTTTAATACAGAAGATGGAAGAGAAAGACAGTGAAACTAGATGGCAGTAGCTGGGAAAACAAATATCTTTACTGCAGGTCTTTGCCATAGAAAGAGAAATTAACTGAATGCATCATACCTGAGTCTCAAGCAGCTTTGCATAAAAAATCCAAACACTGTCACCACATCTAAATTCTCTCACCTCAGTAAAGCCACTGGAAGTTGAACTGCAAACGGATGCAATTACCCTCATGAATGTGTCCAGTTTTCTGTATGAGCTTTCACTCCAGATGAACAGAAGATTCACTCAGTCCCAACAACCTACAAAAGAGGTACACACAAAATATGACTGAAAACAACAAAAATACCTTCAGAACCAGACAATGATTTATGTGGAGGAAGGACTGGAAAAGCATGCACACAGCTGAGGAGCATAAGGGTTACCAAAGTTTTCTCAGAATACATTAAAAGAAACTTCAGTGAGAACACAAAAGTAGAAGCCAAACCCCAGTGGAACTTAATACACTCTTCTTTCAGTTATTTATGAATATTAATGGAAAAGAGAAATTCATATCTTTAACATTAGAATATTTTCAGAGTGTTAAATGACTCTGTTTGAAAGTAAGATTATTTATTCACTAAAAAGTTGATCCTGGACCCACTGATTTGTTGTTAAAATTACCTTGGTCTCCATAAAAAGGCTAATAAAAATATATGAAAGTGAAATTAAATTAAGGTTTTAACCAATTATGGTGAAATTACTTGTGGGGTTTTTTTGTTTTTAATAAACAAATGGTCCCCATAATAGGTCTGACAGCCCAATAATTTTACTGGTGTTTGAACAGGGAAATGTCTTTCATGACCAAATCTGTTGAATCCCTTTCTTCTTTCATACTTCCAAGTGAAGACCTCACAGAGTGAACATGTTCTCAGGTACTCCTTCCACCCCACAACTTCCCAGATGGCTACTGGAGACAGAACACAGCAGAAACTGTCTAGGTTCCTGAAGAGTGTGAAAGATGATTTCCTGACAGAGCTGGTAAAAGAGCCAGCTAGGTAAGCTAGGTAACCTTTCATTCCACACTTTGGTGGCCCATAAATCCTGCCTCTGTGTTCACTCTCAGATGATTTTTCCACACACACATTAGTTCATGTGGTTTTGATAATAAAAAATACCCTTCACTGACTACATTATTTTCATAGATAAGTAATTTATAGGGAGGAAAGCATATCTGATCATTTCAGGCAGGGAGGCATATGCCTTTGTTGGTTTGATCCAATCCATAAACTAATGTATACTTGTATATCCATAAAAAAAAGCAAAACAAAAACAAAACCAACCAAAAACCACAAATAAAAACTAACCTCAATGAGCAGAAAATATAGTAATGACTGCTAAACAGCAGAAAATGCCATTATTGAAATAGAAATAATAATTACAGTGTAGAACAGAGGTACCTCTTAGGAAATCTATCTACTCAAGATTGTATTATTCACCAGTGCAGCCCATGATGATTCAAATCACAGGCCATAATTTGTGAAGCTTAAATGGCTATTCAAATCAGCACAAAGAGAAAGATTTTGACCATGAAATGCCCTTGTTCACATTCAATCAATCACCTGAAACTCTTCACAGCCACTATCCCTTACTGAATTACCTAAGAACAACACTATAAATCAAAACTACAAATGATAAAGAGATGTCAGGAGAAGCATAAACTAAATGTAACATCCAACTGTCTCCATTGCAGAATCAGTTCAGGAGCAAACAGAAAAACATGACAAAGTGCATACTATTTAGAGAAAGACTCTTCATATTGTCTCCCCTAATATTACAACTTTTTCACTGAAAACCCCAAGTACCCCTGGAAGAGGAAAGTTGTGACAATAATATTTACTACCATCTTTCTCACAAAAGCCAGAATTTCCTTATGAGGCAGTAAGACTGGGGGTGGGAAATGGAAAAGAAAACACTGAGTGTTTGCAATCTGTGTGCATGGGTGGTTCCAATCACACATTCTATCAATCTGAATTCCTGGATTAGATAAAATCTGAGGAAGTATGCACAAATTCTTGTAACACACCAAAGCACATCCTCATACTTGCTTTGCAATACCTGCTTCCCTGTGATAAAAGTTTAGTGTCAGCAAGTGCAAATCACATCTCTTTTGCAGAATGATAGAAAACTGCAGGTAGCAAGCAGCCCCTCCCCTCACAGGCTCCACAGAGTGTTCTAGTGCATTTTGTCTGTGCATACTGTCTGCAAAACAAGGGGAAAGCCACTCTGAAGATAATATGAATATAACAAAAATATCCTCATGCATATCTCCACAATTAGGGACTCAGTCAAAATACCTAGCAGCTTGAGCTACACAAGGAAATAGTATTGGGTATTCCAATACCACTGTAGGTTAATTCTTCTTCAGTATGCATGGTTTAGATATTTAGATTCACATCACTAACTGTTTAATTTTGACAGCATTTCAATAGTATTGAGTGGGATTTTAACTGCTGGCTTTGGTGTTTAAACACCAAAAGATCATTTCTTGTTGTCTTGGAAACCTGGTAGTTTTATTGTTGAATTTTCTGTTTACTGTTATTTAAACTCCGAGCCATTCAAACAAAGTATGGGTTGAGATTGACCTTTATCTCTTGTTTTGAATTTTAGAATTAAATTTGCTCAAGTTTTCAATACACTTGAACAACACAACAGTGGTAAAATAAAAAACCCACTTGGCTGAAGTTTATTGTTTTCTTGGTTCCCAGCTCTCAGCACCAAGCTGTTCTGAAACACCCAGACTCTACATCTCAAATATTAACAGCTTCCCCATTCTCTTTCAGGTAAATTATTTAGCAATGGCTTCACATCCCACTTCTATTGTTTTCATGTGTAAGAGGAGAAACAGAAAAACGTCCCCAAAAGCTAATTTTGGGAGCAGCAATTTAGTGTGACACTGAACTCCCTAAAATGCTTCAGTGTGTCTTGGGCCCATACAGAAAATCTCTCGTGGCTGAATCTGATTTTTAGTATGGGCACTGCAGCAAGGCAGAGGCTGTGGATTGGACTCTGGCAATCTGCCACTTTGTGTAGATCAGGCCAGAAATCCACTTTGGATCCAGGGCTCCTCTCACACAGCCTGCAGGAAGAAACCAGGAAAATCTCTACATCTGCTGAGCCTTAGTCATCCCTTCCCTCCCTGCCTGTCCATAATGTTTTCTCTAAACCATTCCTATTTTATGCCTACAACCACCATGTAACACTGCAGAGCTAAGCTTTCGTTTCCCTTTACTTTGTTAGCCAACATCTTACACTGATGAACAGAGATTTAAATAAATATGTTTATGCAGGAACAGAATCCACTTGTCCCTTTTAATTATTTTTTTTTAGATTTTTTTTTAATTTATTTTTTATCAAGAGTATAGAGCTGATCATTGTTTCAGTACAGAAAGAGAAGCTAACACAGTCCTGACACCTTTTCAGAACTGATTAAGCCACTGGGCAGCAGCAGAAGCAGGATGTGGTGCCAGGAGAAGGTTTTAACAAGATTATTTCAGTAGCATCTTGTTATCCATCTCCTCTCCATCTTTCAGTTATGAGAGCCTCCTGTCCTAGTTTGGACAGGTATTAGCTTAATTTTTTATAAAATGTGAGACCAGGGGCTTATAAGGAGAGAATAATTTATTAAACAATATATATATAGAATCAAGCTACAGGCAATCTTATTTCCTACAGCATTCATAAATTTCAGATAGTAGAATTTTAACAGCATTAGTAAATTGTAGATAGTAGACTTTTAACACCCAGACACACAACTTCCACTTTTTTTTTTTTTTCTCCAGGATCTGCTAGAGCTCACATTAACATTTTAGTTAACCTCCTAATCTCTTATCACAAACACAACAGGTGACATTAAGCAAACAACAGATGAAATGTAAGACACATAATGGCTACACAATGTGAAGTATCCTGCAATTAGCAACGACTTCTATTGATTTTTTGGTAACAGCCCTTCCAGAGTCATTCAAGATTCCTCCCACAGATACATTAAGTTCTCAAGAAGCAATTCCAATGCAGCCCAGTGTTTTCCATAGTGAGAAGTGTTGTGCTTTTTAAAATGCATTACATTTTACACTTTACCTTCAGTAGTTCTTACCTACTGTATTTTGACAGCTGAAGTCATTGCTTTTTCTGCTGTCTTTGGCTACTGAATTATCTGAAAACATTATTCATATCAGATTCTCATCTTTCAAAAAAATATACCATTCTTTTCATTTCTTCCCACTTCAGTAAAGCTCAGAAGCCACCAAAGAAAACTTAGTTTGGTACTTTTTTTAAACACTTGGGTCTACTGGGTGACACTGCTACTAGCAAGAGGAAGAAATGTCTTTCCTTAGCATGAATGATGTATTTTTGTATTTGGCTGAGCACTGTCATCTGTTAATATTGCCCATTATAGCTGTGAAGAATTTGGAGCAGTGGCTTAAACTGTTTCTGGCCAGGGAAAGCAGCTGCACTGTGTGTAGGAGGTGGTTTGCTGCTGCAACCCAGGGCTGAAATGGTTTCTGCAAATGCTTCTTTTTTTTTTTTTTTGGTTATTTTTTCTGTCCCCAAGACCATGGCTGATCACCCAGTGATGTATCAAGACAACATCCAGTGAGAATGTTCATGCAAAGAAGAGAACAGCAGAGATTCAGTTTGCAGGCAGGGAAATAGCCAGGTAGAGCTCAGGGGGAAAAAACTCACCTCCTGTCTGCATATTTTGGTAAACTCCTCACTAGATAATTGGCAACCAGATGCTATCAACTCCTCCATCTCAACTGGATAATGTCATATCTGCTATTATATCAGGAACTCAGCTATTATATGAGGAACATCCTTTATCCAGACAAGGTGCACCAAATCATTCAGAGATGTAGACTCCTGCAGCAAGCATGCCAGAGTGGCTTTATTCACTGTCAGTATGGCTTGCCTCTGTGTGGAGGACTGCTCCAGCTCAAAAGCCTTCTCTGTAAGCCTTCAAGAGAAGCTGGGGAATGGCTAACAGGAGCTAACAGTAGATTTGTAATCACTAAATTAGCATTCAGATCAACTCCAGGTGCACAGGACTGTTCTGAAAGCTGTCCCATGGATAGAAAAATATCAGTCTACATTCAGGGATTGTCCTGGACATGTTCAAAGGGGGAAAAAAATCCAGATATCTATTAATTAAACATCACCATGAAACCAAAATGATCCTCAAAGTGAAAAATATATCTGAGGTAGTGAACAATTGCACCTTGTTTAGGCTTTTCTGTGGTAACAGCAGTGCTCCATATACCTACCTCCTAGTTATTTAGCATGTGTCAGAACATCAAAACTGGGATCTGAGTTCTACTGAAATTACTGCCATGTGCACAGACACTGACCTGGAGCATTTCCTGGCATGCCATGGTGGAACATGGAAATCATGAGATGAGGCAGATGTCCATGCAGGTATGGCTGGTTCAGGGTGCAATGCCAGGAACCTCAGAGTCATTTCTCATTTCTGTGACTGTGCCACTTGCTGAAGCAGTTCATTACACAGCTTCCAGTGATGTGTTTCCATTGATTCACAAAGTATTAGTGACAGCCTGCTACAAATTCTTCTGTGCCTGACACATGATTGTTCCTGAAACAAACTAATAGCTTTAATTTATCTAGAATGAAACTTTGAGGAAAAAGAACTCAATTGCTTCAATGTGCCTGTTAGCCCACCTTCCTTCTTGTTCTGATATAATTAAGAGATAATGTTAGTGGAAGAAAGGCTTGTTGTGGGACCCACTGCAAGATATATAGCATGGTATTGATCACAAACTTCAAAACAAAGTCGTTATTTTCAACATGAGTGGACAGGTTTTGACAACTGTTGGTTGTAAAATCTTTATCTGCCTTGTTTATTTCTTGTTTAGATCAGATTCAAAGCTAAAATAACTTGACAATGCAATACAATTAATTTAATAAAAAAGTAAACCAAACTCCATTTCTTTCTTCCCCCAGAAAAGGATTCATTTTCTTTAAGAAGTTTGAGGTTTCTTTCCAATGGAAAACTTAAGTTTTAACTTTAAACAAGTACTCATAATATATATTTGTCAGTAGTTTCACTAGAGTAGCATACTAATTTGGAATATTTAATGACACTACATAAAAACAGATGCTGAAGTTTATTTCATAAGCCCTCATTTCAGTTTCAGACAGAATGTATGTATTTAATATACTTTTCAGATAAGAAAGAATGTTTTTAATCTATTACAGAGAAAGAAATAAAAAAAAATAAAAGGAGCAGGTATGTAGCAGCTTTCTTCTAATTACAAGTGATCAAAGGGAATAATATGGGTAGAATATGCAATTGGCTTACTTATTAGAAATTTACATTTGAGCTAGCTTGACATGAAAAAAAGAAAAACAAGGTAAAGAGCCTTTGTTTGGTCTTTATAGTGATTTTACCCTTATACCTTGCACTTTTCAACCTTATGTAGGTTTTGATACTTTAATATGCTCTGATAGAATGATGTGAAGGGGCTTTCCATATCACAATAGCACTTTATGCTGTCACTGAAGAAGCCAGCATAGTGGAAGAGATGCCAAGTACACTGTAGAATGTGGGAGGATGGAGTGGTTGTAACCTCTCCATATGTAACTGGAGTGTTTGGCATTCAGACTGATAATAAAAAAGGTAAGTAGCTTTACATATGTGGTGTTCATAAAGACTCACCCTAAACATGAGGCTCATCACATAGAAGTGAGAGTGTCTTCTTCTAAACACATTAGCTGAATGTATGTCAAGGCTTTGAGCTTGACACAGGAGCTGTTTAGAGCTTGACAAAGACTGTTTTGCAACAAAACAACAGATGTACAGAAAATTGGTCCCAAAGAAGATATCTGTAGTGTGCAATGATATAAGCAATTTAATGTTCCTATATTGTAAAAGAATCATCAGACTGGGTAAATACAAAGAAATCTATTAACTCACATGCATAACATGTAGTGAATTAATTTGCTATTGCTTTCCTTATTACTATGTACAGATATACCAATAACTGGATGGTAACCTAATGGAAAATCAACATACATCATCCATACAAAGAAAACATAAATACAGAAAAGTATCTTGGGTGTTATATATTTGTGCTGGATCTTGCTAAAAGTCATTCTGAGAAGGATTAGATAAAAAAGGAAGAAAAAAAGTCAGTGTGTCAACATCTAGTCAATATTTAGCCTCTTTTAGTTTAAAACCATTGCCCCTTGTCCTATTGCAACAGATATTTCTAAAAATCTTGTCCACATTTTTAATAGGCCATCTTTAAGTATTGAAAGGACAAAATACAGAGTAAAAAGCACTGAAAAAGATCACTAGAGGAATGGACAAAAATTAGGTTCAATCAAGAATCAAGATTAATAAAGATGGAGAAAAATGGTTTATTGTACCATCAATCTGAAGATCAAGAAGGGTTGATTTTTATTATAATTAAGATTAAAAGCCCCATATTTTCATGGAAAAGATCACTTTTCAAATCTGTCTTTTTGCATTATTTCAAGTTTGCTTTATATAAGGAACGAATTACACTGTCCAGGGAATTCAAGTGTCCACATTTGAATTGTTGAAGGGAAGGACTTCAAGCATGTCTATTTAAATTTTAAAGCTTTTTATTAATTTTTAACTGTTGCATATCATGGCAATCAGCACTCAAAGTCACACAGAAAATTAACATAATGGATAAGGTTAAGAGATAACTCTTACAGTCATCTGAAATGAGCTTTGTGTTCAAAGCAAAATGAAGAAGAGATACTGCCATCTAACAGCTGCTAATATAGCACATACAAATATAACTCAGATTATAACTGGGATAACACCCACAGCAAACTTGTAGGTAACACCAAGCTGAGTGGTGTCATTGACACATAGGAAGGATCTAATAGATCTTGAAATGCACCTAAATATTAATTTCTGTTTATCCTGAATGGGTTTTTCTAATTTATTGAACACCTCACAGGTGTCTCTTCTTGGATTAGTGCTGTTTAATATTTTAATCAGTGATCTGAGTAAAATATAAAATCATTGCTAGAAAAACTAGCAGATGACACAAAAATTGCTAGAGAGGAAAATGATGACAAGGACAATTGAACAATACAGTACAATCAAGAGTGCTTAGAAAGTGCATCTCACACAGCTGAATGCAACATCAAGCACCTTGACATAGGGACTGTAACTGAAATCTGAATCACAATGACTGTGCACTGGAATACAGTGACCATGAAAATGCCACAAGGAAGACATGTCTTGTCCCCTGAGATCAAATTAGGGAATCACATGGAAGCTTCTGGTGTAAGATGCAGCTCATATCATGCATGATGCCACTGATCTGCTAGCATGATAAGTGAAGAGCACAGAAAGACAATATAAGGTGACATCCTCCCCACTGTCAGTGCTCATGAAGGAGAATTTTCAACTTTCTTTTTAGCAACAAGCTGCTGCCATGCAACAGCCAGTAGATGACAGGAGTAATGCTGAAACTGTTGACACTATAATTGGCTATCTCCAATAATGTCAACAACAGACACAGGCAGCATCAGCATCAAAATGACAAATGCTCTGAATTTATTCATGGCAGATGTTAACTAAATGTGCTGGAGCAACAAATATCAAACATCTTCCCAGCTATATCAGACATCAGTCTGGAGATCAGACTGTCATGTCCAGGAATCCAAGCCTATCAAAGGAGGCTCCAGATAAGAGAGAAAGGCACTTCTGGACTCCTTGTCAGCATATCTCAAGCTGTACTTTGACTGATGCTGAACAAGATGCTTGCAGTGCTGTATTGGAGGACATTGGTTCTCAAATGTCGAGCATGACAGCCAGAGCTGACAATGACAGAATGGGATTAGAGTACACAATTTACCAGAAGACATAGGGTATCCTGATTTTGTCACCTGCAAACAATAGCAAAGCTTATCTTCAATAGTTAATGCAGTTGCAAAGAAGGAATAGCCTTGAGCACATCATTTTACATTCATCAGCCAATTACACAGGCTTGGGTCTTTACCTAGTTCAGAAACTTCCTACATGTAGTAGACATCCAGGACTTTCCCCTCTACAGGAGACAGCAAGTCCTCATGCAAATATGAACAGAAATGTCAAGAAGCATAAAGAAGATTAATCCTTCTAACCAATAAGAAGTCTCTTGGATCCAGCTTGACAAAGCAATTTCTTGTTTCTACTCTTACACACTTGCAAAGTGACAGATTTCTCCACAGGTGGTCCAAACCCTCAGAGCAACTTAGAGAGCTACAAATGTCTGACTGCATGATAAAAGATCCTGCACTTGAAAAGAGCTTTTTTGCCAGTTAGTGTTTTCAGGCTACTGGCCAAGATTGCTAAATCCATTAAGGCTGCTATCTGCAATGTGAATTCCTCCCTTGTGTGATTATCTTCACTTAGCTCCATGCCAGGGTCACACCGAGCACACATATCTGCATTAGAGCAAACAGTATTCTTTTAAAAAGTGTTTCCTTGTTACTGCAGACCTGGTACTTGTCATCAATTCATCTGACACGTGTCAACAGAAACAGGAAGGATCAACACTTGAAGGTAGGAGCAGACACAAGTGTCATGCCTGGGAGGCTGATCTCTCCTTCTATTGCTCATGATGCCTCTTCTCTCCTCCTGCCTATGACAGAAAATTGAACCCTGCAGACAAGACAAAAACATCCCTTTGAAAGCAGCTATTAAGACTTGATTATGCCAGGTCTCCAGGGTTATTAATACTTGCTGCCTGTAGTTGCCATTAGCTCCCATCAAGTTTTAATAATACTTTCTGAAACAGAACTGGCATCATCTCTTACATCCAAATTAACACCTCATTATTTTCAATCTGATGAGGGTGAAATGAATACAGAAAGGTTTTTTTTCTCACTTTAAATTTCAGAACAAATAAATGTGGTTTTATAAATGATCACTGGGAGATTGCTATTTTTCTAGGTTTGATACCTCTCAAAATTGTGCAAGTATTTATTTTACAAGTATTCTTCATGGGTAATGGCAAGTTGCTTACCTTAAATGCCTTTTAACTCAATCCCTACTGTCAGTTCAACCAGATTTGGGCAGTGAATTAACTTCTTCACTTGGAGTTAGGGCAGGCACTGTGCAGTGGATTCAGGGACAGTACAGCTACTCCAAACTAGTCTGGTGCAGGCCTCAGAAAATGCATTTTAGAAGCACTTTTGAGTCAAACAGCTGCCACAGATCATCACTAAAGAGTTTTTGGGGATTCAAGCTATTTTTATAAAATCTCTCTCCATTTCATCCTAAGGTAGGTCTGTAAAAGCAGATGAGATGAATTACCTTTTGGAGATGCCTAATTTTTGCTATCAAATATACGAAGAGCCTAAGGTTACTCACTAGGCTCAGACAACAAACTTTTAGACTTCTGCACCTCAAAAACCATCAGGATTGCAATCAAAAAGCATTTTGCTGGAAATTTTTTTTTAAACAATCCAGTTATTTAACATTCCTTTATGTCATTAGCTGCAGGCACCTTTTCCAATTATGTACTGCATGACCTTACACCAACATGAAATAGGCTACAACTTTTAATGTGTGTTGGTGGGCTGATGAAAGACTAGAAAAAGTATTGATTTTTAAAGTGTTTGCTCTACAAAGCATACATTTCTCCTAAGCATAGTCAGTAAAGGACTATTTATGACAAGTATGGTGTAACAAGTTCCTCAGATCAATGAAAGAACATTTAAAACTCACATTTCTTCACTAAAAATATGACATAAAATGGTTTGGGGTTTTTTTTCCACATAAATTACTAAATACATAGAGAAATAGGATGCCACCCACATTATTCACTATTTTTTCTTTTGAAAAGAAATTTCAAAATTTCACTATTCCACTATTTCACTAACTTTTCTATTGAAAGTGCAAGGAAAGGAACTGTCCTGTGTAAGAGGTGAGCTGCCCACCATAGATGCATCACATAACTAGCCAGAGCAAGTCCCTTGCATCCCCACTGGTACTTCCCTCATCTGAACTGGCCTGGAGGAGCTGAAGCTCTGAGTTCTGTGTGTATGTGGATGTTGGGGGGAGGAGGGGAGGTGTGCTTATAGAGCAGGAATTGCTACCCACTTGCTATACCTGTCCTACCAATAAATAAAAGTGGTTGAATGGTGTATTTTCATTTTAGCAGCCACCCCACCCTGACTCTGGTGACACTGGTGGTCCACATCAAACTTTAAAGCAATATCTTTAATTAATTTCATGGCTATTTTTCATTTTTTTAAACAATATGTCCACATGAGATAGTAAAGGTATTTGGAGCATCTACTAAAAAAAAAGAAATTTCACATTTTATTTTTAGTATTCTGTAGTTTACCTCAGTCATTCATGTGCTAATGCCAAGAGTTTATCTTGTGTAGAACACGAGCACTGTAGTGTTCTCAAGGACACAATTGCCCTCCCTCACCCTCCCTGCTGGGGAAATAAGGAGAGATTTTACATAGTGAATGCTGGTTTACAGGGAGGCATTTCCAGCATTTACAATTTATCTTTGGCAAACAAAGGGATGAGAATGTTCAGGTCAGGGGAGCTTTCTCTTCTTAGAAGACATAAATGCACGCATCATTGATACGAAGAGCCAAGTACAGGTGAGAATACTCAGAGTACTGCCACACACATATTTCCTGAAATAAAGGGGCTGAGAAAATCTCCCTTAGCAGAGATCTGGCTATTCAAGCAGCTGTGATTAGTTCCAGTAAGAATTCTATTTTGCTCTTGCTTCTTTAAAGCAACTTCTCTTTTTTTCCTGCTGCTAAAACCTGGATTGCTGAAGGGAAAAAAAAAGCAAGAAAGGCAGAGGCAGACACCCATACACCCATATAAGCTCTCCTCCTGCAAATAGGCAGACCTTCAGCTCATCCCAAACTTGTCCAGTCTTGATAAACCTCCTCCTCCTAAACAGCCAGACACTACTGAAAGAAATCTGCTCACATCCTCTGTTCTCTTCCCTTACAAATTTTACAGTTCTGCTCATCTGAACTGGAAGCTCCTTCCTTTAGCAGCACATAGCTCTCCTTCATTAAGGTTTCTTGTGTTTGTAAGAACAAGTTCCAGTCACCCAGCAAAGCTTTGGTTTGTTGTTTTGGTTTTTTTTCCTTTCTGATATTTTTTCACAAAAGCTCGTTTTAACTGTATTTAATTTTCCAATTATACAGTGCTACAAATACACTTTATTTGATACAAATCACCTCTTTCTAATACTTCAGTCAACAAAAAACATCTATTAACAGTTTGGGAATCTTGCAATTAATCTACTTCACACGTTTTCAACTGTTGAAGCAATAGAGAGCACTGCAGATAAATGTGAGGAGTTTCCAACCTTTGTCTTTCTAAATGGTTAATGCAATAACAGAAAATTTGTACCAATTCTTGGTCTTCTTATCAAAGTGTAAGGGTCACTTTTGTCATTAATTCCATGTGCCATGAACCACGATGACTTCAAACCATGCTATCAATTACAAGCAGAAATAATTAGAACTCTGGCAGGGCTTCCACTCATGATAGACTCACAAAATTATGTTTTCACTCATGAATCACAAAAACTGTCACTGATCTGCAATGCAAATGCTAATGTAGGTTGCTCAGGTTGCTCCTCAGGTTGAACCAGAGGATATCAGCCCACAGCAGGATCCTGAATTAACACCCACAAAATTGAAAGGCTCCAATAATTTTACATGCTAGTGTCATAACTTTGTGTGCTGCAAATTACTAAGTTTTTCACCTCAGAGACCAAAAACTCACAGTTTCTAAAGTGATACCAAGGATCCTCAGCAATTGGCCTGGACTCCAAAGGACTGGGTTTGTCTTGACTTGGGTCTAGGGTTCTAGACAACTTTGAAGTTGAGTTGGAGAAGGATGAACTGATACAGGTTGGGCTGGCACTCTGCTAACACCTCCTCTGACTGATTAACTGATAAAATGAGTCCATAAACATAACTACCATGAAATATTTCAACAGAAAGGGTTTCAAGCTACATAGTCCCCCAGATAATTTCTTTGTTCCCACCCTTTGTCAGAGACTCTAAGTCCTAAATGGCTTCTTTAAGAACCATCCCTTGGAATTAAATTTGTGTATCTCCAAATTTTTCACAAAAAAAAAAAAACCAAACCAAACCAAAAATCAAACTCTCTTGCATAATTCCCATTAAACTGAATTGCCTTCAATGGTACAGCTTAAATTAACAGTTCATACTTCCAGAAAATGTTTGCAAGAAAATGGTGGTTTCTGTAATCAACACTCATCTCAAAGGGTTTTTTTTGTCAGCAGAGAACACCAGGCACACAGACTTTCATGCACATACACATTTTAAAAGAATCAATAGTAAGCCAATAGTTCTTATTTTCTGACATTGGAATTCAAGCTCTCATTTCTAACATTTTCCTTTGATACCAAGTTTTCCTTTAATATTAGCTACCAAATATGATTTCATTTTCTGGTGCCATACATGCAGCAAATACCCTAACTCCATCTGTTTTTAAACATTTTAATTACTATAATTTCAGATAGAGCATGATATATTTAAGGAATGAAATTGTTTTAGCTTTGCATCTCCCATTAATCATTACACTGTGGATCCACTAATTGCTATATACAAGTTACCAGTAAGATTGCTTACAGCTGATGTAACAGAACTGCAGTATATCTTACTATTTTTCTCAATTTACTGTGGGTTTTTTTCAGTACACAGTGCTGTCAGATTCTTTTTAGTTTCCCAATAAAACGTGAAGAGCTGAAAACCTCGTTGTTCTTTCATTACCTCCTGATTCAATGGTATGTTCCATCACATTTTTGCTATTTATCTTCTTTTTTTTTTTCATAGAAGTGTTAATTAGAACTCCATTAGATGTCCATTTTTTAATATATATAACCAGGCACTTTCTTTATGTCTTTGTTGCTTGCAGCCAACACAGATCTACACTGTTCATGACAGATGACTCTTCAATCAGGAAGTCATTAACAGCTATTATACAAGTTCAAGGTGTTTTTTTCTCCCCACATTTTTTTTTTCTCCATCTCATAGGTACTCATTGGAATTCACCCATCACATAATAACTTTGCACTAAAGTTTTAGATTTTTTTTTTTTTCCCTGAATCCATATTGCTTATATTTGAGCACATACTCAGAGTGAATTCTGTTGCATACCAATATATTTCCCAAACAGGGAAACTGACATCTAGAAAGGTTACATTTCAGTGCTAATTCTACTAGCAATACATATGTGAATTCAGAGGATTGGTTTCATACTGTATTTTCTATTATCTCCAAAGCTATCTCAATAAGATGAAGAGACACACATCCCTCCCCATCCTAAACCCTAATTCCTGTTCCAATGTACACAGTGTGTTAACCTTCCATCCACCAAAGCCTTCATTCTTCCAAAGGTGGAAATGACTCCTTTCATTTGTAGGGCAGCTTCTCCCTACATCATCATCATGAGTGTCTAGAGACTACAAGGAACTTGTGAATGCAGGCCCAGCATCATCTGTCTATAACAATCTGCCAAATTGAGAAGGCCAAATGCTACTTTAGCAAAACTCTTGAGCACTACGTATGCAAAAAGAAGAAATTAAGAGATTAACTGCTTACCTAGCAATGCAACCAATCTTCTTGGAAAGAAAGTCTGATGTCCTCTGTGAAACTAAATTTGATGCCAGGATTCTACTGTCCATCACATCATCACATGGAGGGTCTCCACTTCTATGCAGCTAGGTAAGGCTCCAGTGACAATAAAGACACCAAGAATAGTCATCAGTGTCTACGTTTTATGTCACACCAGGGAGCCTGGCAGAATCTTCAAGCAATCTCCTGGGTGATTTGGTCTAGGTGACCCTGCTCAGGCAGGGGGGTTGGACTAGATGATCTTCTAGGTCCCTTCCAAACCCTAACATTCTGTGATTCTGTGAATCAGAAGATAATTCCTTTGTCCCCATAAACTCAAATTATCCTTAGAAAAGAGTAATAAATGTGCTTAGAGGGTGGCAGTGACCAAATACACCAGGAAGAAATCCTGCCGAGTAAAAACATGATACAGGGCACTACAAGCTCAACACTGAGTGCTCAGGCTGTTTGTGTATGGCATGGCTGAAAAGCTGAGAGTCACTTTTGCTGCTGTCCTCTTGTCCACCAAATCTTTCATGGTCCAAAAGCAGGATTCTCTTTCCTACTGGTAACAGCAAAAGCTCTAGGACACAGTGTTAACTGAACCAAAGCACACACTGGTTCTTATGCCCAGCACAGTATACTCTGTATGGGCAGACATACTTAAAGTAGCTCAGGCAGGAAAAAAAAAAGTACATTCTCAGTGTTTCCACAGAGATGCCCAACACAATTCTTCAAGTCTTATTGGTGCCATTTTTTTTTGCTTACTAACCTTTAAAGAAAAAGAACTCTGCCTGCATCCTTCCCCTCACAACAAACAGGGTCCTACAGAAGTCTGCAGGGTTTTGTACCCCGAGAATATATTTAGCAGTAGAGACAAACAGGTCAATATTAACACCTGTGGGGAGCATGCATACTATTCCATACATTTAAACATATGCTGGGATTTTTATTAGGATGAGAATCGATAGCACAAAACTTTCTTCATCCGAGTTTATCTCAAAACCTGTTTTGTGAACACTGATTCAAATGACAGTGTTCCTGAAAAAGCAATGTACTGAGGAAAAACAAAGAGTGCCACCTATTGCTCTTTTTTAACAGAAGACTGTTGAATGCTCACTACTTTTCCTCACCTTCCACTGCACACTGAAGTATGCTTAGCCTCACGACTACCTCAGTGATACCAGGTTTATTGAGTATGCATTTTTATGGCAACAATCTTTAAATCAGTTTCTGGAATTCTTTAGGAATTCGTTAATATTTTGCATTGAGCAACTTCAAATTTCAGTCACAGAAACTTCTCCCAGTTCTCAACATGAAAAAGGAAAAGAGCTGCAAGATACAGAGAGAATTTACTAAACAAGTATCACTACCTGATTTTCCTGTTCTGTATATAAACAGAAAAACCTGTAACCACCACTGTATATGTGTGGTTACAGGAGTATTTTAAAAATTTTGATCAAAATGTAGCATACTGTCTGCAAATAAGCTGTAAAAGGACAAATACACAGGGCTTTCCCTGTGAAAGAGCAATGCATCTGTTTGTTACCTTCTAAGTATCTTCTGTTTCACATTTCAGTCTCCACTACAAATACATGATAACCTATATCCCACAAAAGATCTGCTAATACTTATGTGTCTGCTACCACCTGCTGACAAACAGCATTATTGACTTTATCCTAGTCATCCTCAAGAAGAAGCATCTCCTATTTCCCCTATTAGAAAGTTTCCACTGCTGCTACACTGGCTGACAGTAAAAGCTACATTAATTTCTTAATACAGTGCATTGTAGCCACAGTAATAGTTTTCTACTCATCCAACTTGTCTATATCACAGATCCACAACTGCCCAGAATACCCTGCTCATGCAGCAGCAACCGCAATACAAAAAAAAGGCTATGAAAGCAGAATGTGGAGCTATGTGTGACAGTAGGATTGGTTTGACAAAGGTAGTGGAAATCTCCTGGCTTAGCTGAGAGGAATGCGGAGTTTGAAATCTCTCTTTAATTTACAGGTCTTTAAGAGTAGTCGATCCTCCTTGCAGAAGGAGTTATAAATGACAGGGAGCACCAGAGGTTTAGGGGAAACACAAGGAAAAACTTGTTCCCAGTGAGGGTGGCAGAGCCTGGCAGGGGCTGCC
>JANHGL010007727.1:0-17135 GCA_024611195.1 Ceyx melanurus | reverse complement strand
ATATAAATATATATTTTAAAATTAAAATTTATATTTATTTAATATAAGGACATTTCTTTGGCAGATGAAAAACATTAAAATATTTCCAACGAAAAGACAAGTTTTTATTTACCAATATTTGGTAAATATTGGACAACACTGAGGGGTGCAAGAAACATGATCACATATATCTAACTTTCTTAGAAAACTGAAGGAAAACATGAAAAAAAACATTGCCATTGGAGCTGCCTTTTCCCTTTGTTTCTATATCATTATTTTTTTAAATCAAGTATGCTGTTATCCAAACTACTGCTGACACTAAAATGAATGCTATCCACATCTTCTTGTAGCCAGAACTGGAACTGAATGAATCATTCCTATGACTCATCACACCACTTTTTTTTTTGTACACCATGTACATATACTGAAGGATTTAACATAAAAAAATGGAGTTGTCTCTGTGTTCTGCTATAATCTTTTTTGTAAAGATCCAAATTAGTCTCTAATTATTTTTAACTTCTTTTTTTCCTTAGATTTAACTTCACTGCTAGTGGAAACAACAGTAATTAAAGTACAAAAGCTCATCTTGCAGTCTTCACAGATAGGCTTGAGTAAAAAAAAACCCACAGTCCCCATTTATAGAGTGAAATTCTAATAGAAAATGCTGAGTTATTAGCTTGTTTGTGAGGTTTTTTTTATTTGGTTGGGTTTTTTTTGGTTTGGTGTGGTGGGTTTTTTTTCTTTACCAATTCCAATGCCTATATTGAACATGATATTATAGATACACACAAGAGCAGCATCTCAGCACAGTTATCCAAGCATTGGGAACTACTAGAAGCACTGCAGTGCCTCCAGACCAATACATGGAAGTCATACACCAGCTATTCTTTCCTGAAAAGACTATATGGCACACCTGGGACCACACCAATAGTGGGACTTGTATTCTGGTTTCCTGCAGATACTCAGGAAAGGAAAATAAATCACCTTCAAACAACTGGATAACTAGATGATCCACTCAGATTAGGAATCTTAGGTCTCAAATCTCCCCAAGGATTCGTGTGGAACATTATCATACTCAGCTACTTACTCAGAAGAATATTTACCAGGAATTTCTCTCCAGAGGGATTGCTCATGACAGTGTGTGAGATAAGAGATATTTGAAGACAGGAGATGTTTGAAGAGGATTAATCTGTGCTGAGTGTAAAATATGAGAAAACAGAAGTGCTTGGAAGGAAGCCTGAGGTCATCATGCCATGGTAGGAGGTGGTGGAATGAGCTAGTTGTTTCCCTCTGTGCACAAATTACTAGGGCCAGTCACAGGAAAAGGGTTTGCTTAGGTAAGTAAATACTCGTGGGTATTCAGTGACTGTTTGCAGTAGCTTCTTACTACAAAGAAGCCAGAGCTGTTCATGGGTGGTAAAGCCCATGAAGCATATGCTGGGAAAGAAGTGATTGCAGCATTTGCAGTCAAGCCACACTGATTTTAAACTCATTATCTTCTGAACCATGTACATGCAACATGGAGACTGACCTTAAACCTTGAAAATTGCAGTCCACATTTTTGCCTTCTTATCAGTGTGCAGAGTTAAGCTGCTAACAGCTGGAAGTGTTCTAAGAAATAAAAAGTTGTTCAGTGTATGCTGTCCCATGACAACAGTCTTGCTGGGAGATGGCTAATGGAAAGCAAAAAAAGTTTATTGATTTCATTGAAATCAACCTAAAGAAATGCAGTTCTAAATCAAGTTGATATAAATAAATAAGCAGAGCTGTAATATTTCAGAGAGCAATGTTCTACTGCCTTAACATGTGAGACAAGAGCATATAAGTGTTACAGTTTAATCTGGTCCTGCTAGGAAGATGGTAGTTAAATAAAAGGTTTGGCAAAACATCTTCAAGAGTATTGGTGAAATAGCTAACCACTGCTGTCATGCCAACCATACATGTTACTCTTATGTAATTAATTGTTTCTTATAATAAAATACTCCAAATTATATTTGCTGGCTTTAAATGTAATCAGAATGCCCATAGCATCTTGAACAAGCATTTATCTACCAGTTTAATTCATTGTAAGATAAAGGAAACTTTCTCCATAATGATTTTGAGATTAGAACCTGATCCAGGTACTATAATTGTAGAAATTATTTGTTGATTTTATAAAAAAAAATAAGGTGGATTTTGGCTCTCGAATTGCCAAAGATTTTTTGGCAATCTTAGTATAAAATATCCAAAAAGCTACTTCAAAGTTCCTATATATTGTTGATATTAAGCTCAAACTTCATTACACAGTTTAATACTTCTGTCCTACCCACATTAAGAACTCAATCTGCTTGGAAAAACAGTATCTTCATGGCTGGAGAGAAAATATCTCCCAGGAGCAATGCAATGGTGGATAATATTAGTCCAGCTACCTCCTGCTTGGGGGATAGAATAGTTAATTTTGATTTTTTTTTCATTTCTCTGTAAGGTATTATATAACTTTAAATTACATTATAACACTGCCACAGAGCAGGGAATATACTATGAATTTTCAAAGACCAAATAGCTGAGTGATTTTCTTTAATTCCCATAACTTTCAGAAAAGATTATGGTTACTTGACCCTACCACTCAGTTGAAAGGAATAGTTCAAATGGGTTATCTGAGTAAGCATGTTAAGCAAAGGAAGTGCCCTGATCATTGATTTGAAACTTGCCAATACCATTTCTGCATAGTTTTGTGTAGTATTATGATATGGCAGAATTAGCCATAACAATAACACACCACCACCTCTCTCACAAGCTGAAAATGTGCAGTTGGTCACAGTAACGTGGATCTCCTTCCAATTAAAGAAATGAAAACATGCAGGCTTCAGAGTAATTAAGATCATGTCACTTTTTTCAACCTCCAATGAGTTCCAGAGACCTCTTTTTCTCTGGCACTCATCTTGTTTTAGTTGTTTCTTGTAACGTGCTCAGAGGTTTCTTACACAAACATCCAAGAATATAAAAAAGTTCTTGTGATGGAATTACAGAGGCCAAAATTATTTCTTCTGTGACTGTGTACAGACATGGAAAAAATCCAGAGGGAGAACACCAGGTGATGCAGAAGTCAGAGAAATTCTGAAGTCGGAGAACTTCTCTCCCATGACTTCATGGAATGTGCATCCCTGAGGAGAAGTTTTGCTAGAAGCTTTTGTCTAATAGATGCCTAAATATCAGAAAATATTGCCATAATAATACCTATTTTGTATGCAGCAATGTGCCAGCAGAGCAGAGTAAGATTATCAGAACTGAGACAATATATTAGGTATGGGATAGTTGGTAGACACCCCTTTAATGCTGTAAAACCCACCAGCTGCCAAGAATACTATGATCTGAATGTTATATATTCCCAACTCCTTATCTGTTTTTCCATAGAGAGAATCATGCTGTGTGCTATATAGTTGAATTTCACCTTTCCCAACCTAGGTATTCAGTTAAAATCTGTATTTCTATCAAATAGAAAGAAGGAGAAAAATTAAATGAGACAACAGAAGGATACATGTTATCTGAAGGGTACATGCTTGAGGCAACTGAGTTAGTTAGCTTGTTTTTTATTAAGTAAATCAGTTGGTATTCCTAACCTAAACACTAATTTTACTATGCTTGCTCTGTCTCATATTGAGGGATTCACTGATCATTCTCTAATACCTCCCCTAAACCTCCTTAAAGGTTTAGAAAGACTACAGGGAAATAAATCCATGACAAGATGCCAAAACCCATCACACTGGGTGCTATCCCATTTCATTTGAGACAGGTCAGCTCAGGTCATGCAGTTGGAAAGCTGATTTAATTAACTGCAGTGCACTGTTTTGTTTTTAACTGAGATATTATTTCCATGTTTTACATGTACATTTTATGGCATACCCAAAGTAAAAAGTTATCATTGGAGTATTAGGAAAAAAAAAATACAGTGCAACTGACACACAGAAAAAAAGACTTATTCCAGTTTAGTTTGATTCAATAAAGAGAGGTAGAGATGATCTCACTGAGAGCAAACAGAATTGGACAGTAGCAGTGAAGTGATTGTTTATTTCAAACTTAAAATATAAAGAACAAATCAGAATACAGGAGCTCTGAATCTAAACTCACAAAAATCAGGAAAGAAAAAATAATAAAAAAGAAAATAGGTAATTCACTCATTAACTCAAAATCTAGGCAAAGAATCATTAATATTAATATTAATATTAATATTAATTGTGATGCCCACCCAGCTGCACTGGAAACACCTGTGCTCTTCACTTATTTTAACACTGCTCTGTTGCCACTCAGGTCTGACCCAGAGTGGCTGTTACCACCTTAGATAGTTCCCTAAACATTGGAAGAAGGCTGAGAAATAAACATAAAAATGCAACTAAATCTCAGCTGTAAAAGCAAAATCCTCATCTCAGGGAAAAGCCTCATGACCCTCATGCTAATTACTCAAACTGGAATAATCAGGATGCAGTAAATCCAGCAGCATGAAGCAGTCCAGTCTTGTTTTGGTTTGGCTAGAGATTGGGCTCAAGAGTGGATGCAACATAAACAAAGACAATTCAGACAAATTCTTTTACTGTGTAACTTTCCCCTTGTTCTGATTGAAGGAAGCCATTTTAAATGAGAAAGAGTGAGTGCCTGAATGAATTTTTGGGAGGCATAACAGATATATGTACCCAAATGGAGTTTTGTCCAAATAATTAATTTGGAAATTAAAAAGCCTGCCTAAGGCTTTTGTGTTTTTATTCAGCTGGTAGATAGGGCTTCAGAAACAAGTAACAATACCTATTTTTTTTTAACAGACTGTTTAACAGTGAAACACTCCTGATTCCCCAAAATTGCAAGGATCTTGCAGTGTTTAATTTCTGACACAGAAGGAAAATGAGATTAAAAACAAAACAAAATTAATCAAAAAAAAAGGTTAATAGTAACCAAAAAAGGTTAATAGTAACCAAAAAGGTCTATTTCCCCAAAAACATTATTTCAGTCTGGAGGATTTTCTCCCATAGCTCTGGCCAGCAACCTGACTTTGCAATGGCATTTGATCCTTTTTGTGCTATCTTTAGTCTTCAAGAGAAATATCACTTTCTAAGAAAACACTGAGAACTAGCCAAGTGTTGGGAAGGTATTAGGTCTAAACAGAAAATAGTATAAAGTTTTTGCCAATGAAAATGTTTCCTATGATTGCATTGTATATTAAAAAAACCCAAACAAACAAACAACAACAAAAAAACCCAAAACCAAACAAACACAAAAAAAAAAAACCCAAAACAAAACAAAACAAAAAACCCAAGCCAATTATTAATGTATTAATCTTCTCCTATTCCAATACAGGGTCACCAAGCATATTGATTAGGTATTCTTAATAATTAATATGTTCAGTGTCATCTGAATCTATTGCAAACGGAAAAGTTAAATTTATATTGCTATTTATGATTGATGTCACCAATCATAGCCAACAACAAGCTTTGCCTTCAAGTATTTTCTGGTCAAGAAGCACTTTGCATGTTCCAACTAGAAAAGTTTTTCTCTAGAAAAGTTCTCTGACAAACTGCTGCCTTTGTTGGCACAGCTTAACCCTTAGAAAGGGGAATGAAGTTTATCTTTTACCATGGAATCTGAGATGGCCTTTGGAAATTCTGGATTCTTCTGCATTGTGGGAAAGTTCAGAGAGCAGCTCTGATCACTGTGACGTTGACTTTCTAAAAAACCCATAACAGAATTAAGGGAAATAAATATGAATGATGGTATTTAAAGAAAAAAGAATGAGATGGAAATATCTGGAGGGCTTTTTTTAGAACATTTGGATCGAGGTGATCTGAGAAGAGAATGATAAAGGAAGCAGCCAAATTTGTAACTAGAGACAGAGGTTAAAAGTTGCCTTTTAAAATGCTTCCAAATTTCAGCTCCAGCTTATAAGAGATTTAAGGATTGGAGTGAAATCATTGAGCTCCAGCTGACTTCATTAGAGCTGCTCACGTGAGGAAAGCGAGCAGGATTTGGCTATAAAACAGAAAGGCCTTTGGCCTCGTTTTTATTGCCAAATATTTTCTAATTGATCCTGCATGTAAACTCTGCCCTCTGCTAATACACGGAATAATCAATGCTGGCCAAGCCCACGGCTCATTTTCTGCTGAAGACAGGATTTTGTTTGTATCCCTGCCACGGGGATGATGAGGGGGTTGTGCAGTTGGTCTGCTCCTTCCTCCTGCAGCACCACGCTTGTGCGATTCCACGTTCACTAATGGGGAGGTCGTGGCCCTCTTAGCTGCACTCCCCTGCTACATCCCCACCCAGATGTAATCCCCTGCACCTTGAGGAAGATGAGATCCCCCTGCTTTCTACAAACACTGCATTATGTCCCTGCAACTACCAGCCAGCTTTAAAGACTGACTGATTAACCAAATCCTTACAAATTACACGTGACCTTTGGAAAGCTACCTAATGAGGGAGAATGCACTCCAGGGCTTGGAAACCCACAATGTCCTGAAGAGAAATGAGAAATACTTTGGGCATATTAGCTAATTTTGGTAAATTGCAGTATAAACTCTGAGACAGCATTGTGATTTACTGGGAATTTTGTTGTTTTTTTTTTTCTTTTTGATACTTTTGCTTTGCAGCATTAAAAGCTTACTAAGGAAACATGTTCAACTCCAATAATTAAAGATCATTTTCAGTATACAAACCCCATGACTTGGCTAGGCTCTAAAGTAAAATTCTGTTTCCCAGCAGTTGCCTCACCTCTTATGGTATTCCTATATGTTATGAGACCAGATGTATGAAAAAAAAGGGACTTTAATGTTACACCCACTTCTCAGAAGCTGTCCATACCATCCCTCAGTTGTACAATTCTTGGTGGTGATACTTGAAACTGACTCTGTTGATGTGTTTGTGTCTAGAAACAGTGAAACTACTGAAGAAGCTTGATGTAACAGGTACTGATGATATGGCTCGTGAAAAACAGATTATTCTGTTAACATTTGCTTCGTCTTCCACAGTTACTGATTAATTTAGTGTTATTTACATTGGTTACATAGGTGGGTTCAAAATGTAAGGAATTATAATATCAGAGTTACTCTTACATCTAACAGCATCTCCTGTCAAACAGAAGCAGTAGCACTCAAAATAACTTTGAATTAACTTTTTTCTTTATGGAATACATTAAAGCATCCAAAATCATACAATGTTGGTGAAAAAAGCCCAAAAAAACAGAAAGATACCAGAAATGTTGATGCATCTTTCCTATAATAAGTCATCCTTATACCCAAAATAAGCAATTTATTTCTTATCTAATTGTGACTTTCAGCCATTAGCGTTTCATTACGTTGGGTTTTTTTGGTACTGCATTCAAAATGTGATTTCTCCCTACCTTGTGTTGCTCTTTGATAAGTGAAACAGTCAGAGTGTTTCTCTGGAGAAAGAGCCCCTTTCATGTGTGATTCACTGGATACTTCTATATGAGAAGAATAATATCCTAGAAATGCCTTTTTTTGCAGATAACACATATTGCAATAAATTCCTATATTCCCAAAGGGGGAGCATTGGTAAAAAATCCATATGCAAATTTCTGTATCCTACTAGATTTCCTCACTCAGCAGTTGTGTTTGCCTATTTGTCCAGCAGACTTGATATTCTAATGTTCATCCTCCATAAATTAGATTCAGGATACAATTCCCCTTGCATGTATATGTGCTATATCTCTCACTGTAGGCTATGCAGCTTTGTTATACGTATATAAAATGTATAGTACATTTAATATGACCCTCAGAAACACCAATTCAACAAATTGATACAGTTAGAAAATTTTCTGTCAAATTTCCATTGTATTTGAGTTGTTTTTTGTTAAATTCTAAAATGTTCTGTTACAAAATTTTCTCCAAAAAAATCTTTTTTTTTTTTTCCTGGTTAAGAGAACCTTACTTAGAGCAGCTAAGAAAAATATTTCAGCCCCTACCTAAACCAATTTATTTTTCAAACCTGGCAGAAGGAAACTATTCAGTTTGATGTCATTTTAATGTTCATTTCTGTGTGTGCATTTTACATATACATATAAAAATACAAAAGTATATGTCTGTGTTAACTCAGACTAAAGGTGTTGAATAGCAAATCCTTAGGACATAGTATAAGAACAAACAGTTCTGCTTCTCAGACTACCTTCTGAAATGCAGGAATTTATTCCTCACTGACTACTAATAATGTAATAAGAATGGTTGACTTTTCTTCCAGGACACAATCTCTGTTTTTGAAGCATGCTTTTAGCTTCTACAGCAATTTATAATGATGCATTTCAAGTATAGCTATGCATTTTATGCCACTTACAAGCTTAATTTCATGCTCCCAAGACTTTTCTCATTTAAAACAATAAATAATTCCATACCTACCTTCTCAGCAGCTCTCATCAGATGTTTCCTAGGTTGAAAAAAACCTTGAAAACTCTATTTATTGTTCCTTATGCAAAATCTGTTCTTTATCTTTTAATTTCAGTTCTTAAACACTTTTGACGGTTCAATTTTTCATTCTGGTTTAGTCTGGGAAAAATGTTTGAAATCTTAAAAAAATTCTTTGGGGATGGGAAAATCATTTTCTGTCCAGCTCTAACTTTCAATTCCACGTTACTGTCAAGAGCAAAACATACAAAATCCACCAACATGTATAATACATCTGGAAGCAGGTACTTCAACTTAGAGAATTACATAAATTTACTCTTCCTGACTTCCTCAGGTGATTTGTTGCCACACAACCTTCTTCTATTTTATTATCATTAAATGTATTTACCATTAATAATTATTACCATCTGCTTGAGTTGGGTTCCAATGTGTAGTGCTATAAATTAGAAGTAACTTAGCAGAAATCAATAAAATTTTTTCTTTCTATGATAAAGTTGGTTATAGTCTACTGTTTTCACTTATGTCTGCTAGAACTTTATAAGCAGTTAAGTCTGTATAAGAAAGAATGGAACTTTAGAAATCAAGTCACTATCATGAGTCAGTTTCCAAAGGGCATGAAATATATGGACACTCAAAGTAAAATGTGCAATTTTAGAAAGATATTTAGCACACTTTCAGAAGATGAAGTCACTTTAAAATGGATAATGTCTACATATTAAACAAAGTCAATAATATTTTTTTTTTAATCAAATGGTCTTCTGCATTGATTCTGCAAGCTTACCATTCTGACCATAGCAAAGCCTCCAATGATAGTTACTACCATAATGCTGGATGTGTTAAGTACCATCTGCTTAAAAAGTAAAATATTGTATTTTGTTATTTGATTAAGGATGAAATAAAATGTTAGGTATCAGACAAAGCCAAGTGATTGAAAGGAAAGAATTGTTCTAGAAAATATTACATAGGAAGAGATGACCCCTTATGCTTTTAATTTTTTTTTCAACTCTGAGGGCTTATCCATGGGATAAGTTGTCATGGGTGTCTTCATAGAAATGACAGATTGAAATGCATTTCAACAATAAGCACAAGTGGGAATGGGATGTCTTTATACTACAGGATTTTCTACTAATTACAAAACAACATTGCATCTGCTTGCATGTAGGAAATCAAAATGTTTATTAAATCAATGAAGTGAGCAATATTTTGCTCTGGGTTTCAGCACTACTCTATTGATGGACTAGACTGCATAGCACACTAGTACAATGACCCTGAAATATATTCATATTTGAGAATGTCCTTCTAGGTAAAAATAGCTCTTGTAAGGTATTTCCTTTTTCTGTATCACTGTTAAGAGTATCCATGCAGCACAATATGGCACAATGAGAGAAATAAATACATTACTGCTGAGCAACCTAAAGCAAAGATGTGTGATTAAAAAGTCTCAGGTCTTGGAAAAAGTCAGGTTAATGTGTCACTGCCTCTTCTCACAGCATCTCACTGGGAACAGCAACACAGCTACAGCTTTTTGGTTTCCAGAGCTATCATGTTTAGAGAACCCTACAAAACACTGGTATGCAGGCTGGAGTCAAGCCTCAAAGGCACTAAATTTCATTTTACACCAGTATTTTCTCAATTCTTGTACAACAATAATAAATAAATAAAAAGTCAGTGGCAATCTTTTGGTGTGATCAAGCAGCTAAATGCTTTAAAGGGCTTCTTGCACGTTTGTAACTTACTCACTGAAAATGATTGGAGGGGTGAGGTGAGGACATCAGTAGAGAGGTAAGATGAGAGGCAGATTCCTTAATTCAATTTCACATCAAAGTCCTTTCCAAACAGCAGCAATAATTTCAAAAACCCCTTGAGTAGCCTGTGCAGCTTTCTTCTATCTCCTCTCACAAGGCTCCTTTCAAGAGCATGTCTATTCTTACTTAGTCAAGAAATATTATAACTCCATATCAGGATAATGTGCTGTATTCCTGCTCTGCAAAGTCACCTGAATTACATAGCCTAGAATATTATTACTAACAATTTTGTGTCTACATACTCTCTCACACTAAAGAGGGGAAAAAAATAATTAGATTTTTTAATAAATACAAGGAAAGAAAAAAAAAAGTTAACCTTTGAACCAAATTATTAAGAATGAGACATTTGATCAGGTGTAGCCTGAAGGTGGATTTAATTTCAGGTAACTGCCTTAAAGTGACAATAATTATCTGTGCTTTATTTGCCTAGCTAAAAGTCTTTAGTCTGCAGACATTAAGTGATCTAGAAAAGAGCCATGGCCACATCTGCAGGACTTCCTGCATTTCTCAGGTGTGATTCATGTTTTAAGCACACTTGTATGCTTGGGTTTGTTTTACTGAACCTGTTCAGTCATTCAATTACTCAGAGTGACAGAAATAAGGATAATGAGAAATATGAAAATATGAAATATGAAATATGCTGCCTCATTTTCCTCTACATTCCTCCTCAGCTATTCCTTTTTGACCTTCCTACTCATTAGCCCTTTTCCCCTTGGTTTCTACTATTCCTTACAGGGTTTGATACTATGTTTTTTTGTTCACAATTATTTGCCTGTGGAAATTTCCCTCCCTTATGTTCTTTTTCATTTCCCAGTGACCTAACTGTCCATTTCTCAATGGACTAGAAAGAATAAAACCCTGTTTGTTGGGAAATGAAAAAAAAAAAAGAAAAAAAAGAAAAAAAAGGGAATTATTTGCACAAGACATTGGCAGACATTTTATTATCACACTGTCTCTGCTTATCAGAAGGAGCATAACTGTTTATCTGGTGGGAGCTATGGCAGGTAGTGCTTTCACACCATGGGAATTTTTAGAAATATGAAGGATATACAGCCAGGTGTAAGAAAGCTCTAATGCAGAAAGTCCTGCTGAATGTGTTATAGGAATTAGGCTGGGAACTGAGCAGTTCCTTGGTGTCACTGGGAGAGTCCAGGCAGTAATTAAGACTGGTTGCTAAATGTGTCCCAGTTGTGCAATTGAACAGATGAGTTGCTGGAATTCCCCTATGTCATTCTTGCTTCTTCAGTCCATGGTATGAACAATTGAATGTTCTGGCAGTCACTTATTTAATTTCCTGCTCATTTTAACTTCCAGAGTGAAAAAAATCTGAAATTTGGAGTGGAAGTGAGACACGAAAATGCAATGCAATGGATTGGCACTCAGGTAGATTCTTTGCTGTCTCTCTTATGTACAGATAGAGAAGACAGATTGGGAACTATAACCTATTGATCTTGACATCATGATGCATGGCATTATAAAAATAATCTTGGCCCAAAAATTGGTTTGGCTTTTTAAAATAAATTAATTCCAGATTTTCTATCAATCAAATGTTAATAGCCACAACAGGGACCAGAGCGTAGGGAATGAGAATAATGATATATTCTGGGAAAATTCCTGTTGAAAACCTGCTGTGTTATGAGGGGCAAGGCCAAAAAGTTAAAAAACAAAGAAAAACCCACCTCTAAAAACAAACAAACAGAAATGTAGAATTATTCTTTGCATGTGGCAAACTAGTCCTTCCGAGAAAAAAAAACAATCTAGAAAGTTTGCTTGGTCAACATATTGAGAAAAAGAAGGTTTGAATATTACCAGGGAATAGATAATTCTTAGGGAACAAGTTGCCCATGTAACTATCGGAGCACAAAATGATTATCATTTTGTCATGGATTTGAGAAACCTTTCACAGTTCAGAGCTCATACTTAAATTTTCTTTTTTTTTCTCCCCAAAGACATGTACACCTCCTAAACCCTCACAGAGGGGTAAGTTCCTTCCACTTTGCTCTTTGATTTAGGCTTTCTTCAACCAAAACATGTTTTATGGTCAGGCTGGAAAACTGGGGCAATAATCAGAGATCTGAGTGTAAGCATTGGCCCTTTATCATTCCTTTCTGTTTGCAGGTGGATGTCTATTTTCTGCATACTTTTCAGAAGATCCACTCTTGGTATAAAACATTTACACATTGCTGAAAAGTCATCACCTTTACTTTTAATCTGAATTCATGTAACTGTCAGAGTCACCTCTGATCCTCGTACCATTTCCCCATGTTATTCTGTAATGCCACCCACCATCACATTTCTGTTCTCTGGACAGTTTGAAATGTCTGAGGGCAAGTTTTCATGTATTTTTGCCTTTAGTAAGCTAACCAAGCCAAAATTTTAAACATTTTTTGATACAAGACACATTCTTCAACTCAGTGGTCATTGCCATAGCTTTCCTTGGAAACCTTCTGTTTCTAAAATCTTATCCAAACAGGTTCTGTTTTTCCAGATCCCATGTATCAAAGAAATATTACCATTATTCAGACACAAGTGAATTGTTTGGATAATGAGATACATGCTTTTGAAGTCCACCTCTGCAAACGTTTGTGGGAAATAAAGACTTTTAAACATTTTATCCTGATACCAGAGTCACTACAGAAGGAAAGAACACGGGTAGATCCCTCAGAATTCTTGGAAACTGTGTACTAAAAGCAACTGAGCCAAACATGTTTATATAGGAAAGATCCAAGAAGTTATAGCATAATTTTAAGAGAGCCATTAGTCTGAAACATCAAACCAATAAATGTGGATAACTGTCTATATATGGAGATGTTTCTTATTGACAGTTCATGGTTAACTCCATGCACTGGTATTTACATTGCACAAAAAAAAACCCACTGCCCACATATGGAGATAACCAAAAGCACTTACAGAAACAACTTTGATTTAGACATGTGGCTGCAGCCAGAGATTTCACACTGCACTTGTTAGAGTTATTTGGGAAGGTTTGACTTTCCCAGCAGTTTTTTCCATATTGGAGAATGATGCTTGTCTGAGTTTGTATCAACAATGTTTTCAAAACGTTGAAGAGCTCTCATACCTCTTAAACAAAATAAAAACAAACAATTACACACACGAAAACAAAAACAAAACAGAAACTAAACCCCAAACAACAAACACAAAAAAAAAAAAAACCACAAAAAAAACCCCAAACCCAAAACAAAACACCATATGTAAAGAGTCCAATACTCTATAATGCAGTATAAGTACCAGAATGTGGGAGGTGGGGACCCTTAAAGAAAATAAGTTTCTGCCTACCATGACTGAGTTGCTTGAGAAGCTTTTAATGGCTTACGACTTAAAGGGGTTTAGCATAACAAATCAGAAAGATGGAACTTATTTACTGATTGAATTCTGTGGGAAAATACTGCAGAAATGTTATCCTTGGATGTGAAAGGTTAGCGTTTGTACAGAGTACCCAGAAAACCCGGAGGGAATTCCAGCACGGGGAACACAAACCATCTCACTTATGATTTGAACAGAAAGAAACTCTGGAAACACACCCAAGTGAAGGTTTAGAGCACTCTTGCCTGTGCTTCTAGACAGAGGAAAAAAAAAGAAATAAGCAAAAAAGCAAAAAAACCACACACACGTACATAAAAAATCAAACTAAACTCAGAATTAGTGACAGTAAATTAATTCATTCAAAGTAGCAAAACCTATTGCCTTTCACCTAACCATACTTTGCAGCAAGCCATTATATTCTAAATCCACATTTTTCCCCATCTCATCTCATGATTTGCTCATACACATGGGGTTTTGAAAAGTCCAATTAAGCAGTGTGTGAGGCTGTGGCTCATTGCTGTATGCCTGGTGGGGCTCAGACCAGTTATCTGAGCATCTATGCACTTTGATTACTAGATGGTGGTTTAGCATCTTCTCCTTACTCCCAAGCCATTTGTCACTGTTTTGCACTGAAGCCTACAGTTAGGTTTCAGAAATGTTTTGATTGCCTTGTGCAGTGCATGAGTAGATCTGAGGTGCTGGGAAGGTCAGTCTTCCAATGAAAGAGAATTAATGATGTGAGTCAGTTACCTTCCTTGGCATTTTTTTCTCAACAATGTTTGTCTGGAATTATCTACACACAAGTTAACTTCTCTTGTGATAGCTTAGTTTAAATGAGAGAGATCAAGCATTGAAACAACATTCAAGCCACACACAATCATATATGTTTAAGTGGAATGCACCACTTATTTCGAGCAACAGATTCCCAAGTGTCCAGGTGTCAAATAAAGAAGCCACACAAACAAGACCCAGAGAAACACAGAAAACCAGCCCTAGGTGCTTGGTAAAATTAATCCTACTCAACATTACATCTTTACTGTGGGATAAGAAGAGCTGCTCCTAGAAGTGGTCGGTTTTTTCTGTTGAATATCGAATGAATTTAAAATTACTGAGCTAATTAAGGTAAATCTTACCCCTATATTATAGTCTTCAAAGAAAAAAGGTCATAGATTGTGTCATAACACCTAGCTAGAATAATCACAGCAGCATACAAAAACTGAGTTCCAAAGGTGTTTTTAGGATTTGGATCAAAACCCAAATCTGAAACATCCCCAGGGTTGCTAACATCACAACTTTCTCATCACTATGGAAACAAATCCAGTGGGAAATGACTACATATTTCTTTTACGTACCAGTAATTTCTAACAACATAACTCCAACGAGTCCTCAGTTAGTGAAAACACTGTTCTCAAGATTTTTAATCTGGTGTCACATTCAGAACGTCTGGTCAGTTTATTCAAGGAAATATCTGTCTGCATACAGATAAATACACTAAATATAGCCTAGGTTAGCTTCATATAGATCTGTCTAAGGTTAAGTTATAAAGTTACAAACACAGAGAGAAATAAACAGATTCAATAAAGTATCAGTACGGTTGTTTAAAAAAAAATAAAAATTGCTATTATAGTCTCCCTTAAACAAAAGACACAAAACCTGTGTCATATGTGGCTAAAAAAGATGCATAAAATATATGACCAATCATAACCTGGAAGAGGTAAGTGTGAATAAGTCCAGCCTAGGAGTGATGAAAGAATTTTCCACTGAAAACATCTCAGGAAAAAGAAAATTGAAGCAGCTACATGTAAATTTTAGTGGTTGTGGCTATGTTGCCATATGAACCATAACCTGCTTCTTATTTCTCATTAAGTTCCTTAGTGTAAAGAAGGATCTGAGTAATTTCTAATACCCACAGAGAGAAGCAAATACAGTCTGCTCACTCTTAGGCTTCAGCACTTTAATTGCAGATTTCAAGCAAAATAATCTAATAATGCTTGACAATATCTTCTCTTTGAGGCATATCTAATTTCAGACTATAGCAGCACTTGTTGCTACACCCAAAAGACACACAATTCTTGAAAATTATTAAATCACAGTAACACCAGTTGGCTATTTTACCATCCTTCTACACTCTAATGAGTATCTTATTTATTTACTTGTTGATCCTTTTAAAAGTTTTTATAAAAACTTTATATATTTTTGAAAAATTGACTGGATTATGGTGAATGTAACATCTTTATTGCAACCATAAGAATTTGGAGGAGGGTCAGAAAATTATAGATTTTCAAAGAATGAAGTACTAGGAAATTGATCAACGATATAAATTTTATAATTAAATTTTTGACATCAGTATTTTCCTTAAAATAGAACAGAATTCAACTGCCAGAACTGTTTTGCCACAATCAGTGTTTCCTGGTCTGCCAGAAACAAAGCCTACTTTTAGTCCATCATGATTTAACTGGCAATATGTTTTTTTCCTATTCGTTTCTTATTATGCTTCCAGTAGAAAAGTGTTACTATGTAAAGAATTCTAAATATATATTTGTCTGGCTGAGGATTTGATTATTTAAAAATTATTTTTAAGCATATAACAAAGTTGAGGTTAATCAGTAATTTAGTATTTGTCTTAGAGTTAGTAAATAATAAAAAACCCCACAAAACAACAAACAAACAACTAACAACTTCCCCAGTAAATATAAAAAAATGACAAAGAGAGGGAAATTATAACACTAACAAGATGTAAATTTGGAATGGAAAAATCCAAATGATGAGAAAAAAAACTTGACCAAATGAATCAATTAACCATTACACATCGTCAGATGGCAAATATTCACCATGTATTTTCCAAATTAATGTTTCTATTCAGATGAAGCTATTCCTCAGTGCATAAACAGCTTTTTCTGAAGCAGAAAAATAGGCAACATAATGAGTACAAATCCACAATGTTAATTGCAAAGGAGTATCAAGTATACAGAAGTTATAAAAACTTAATAAAAAGAAGGTGAAAAGACAATTTGGACAGATTTCCAAGGGAAAATAGAATTATAATAAAATATGTCAAAAATGCACCTGTTAATTAATTTAATAAAAAAAAAAGTAGAACAGTGTATTCTTACCTTTGTTCTGCAGCAGCTGCTAAGTATCTATATCAATAATGTCCATTTCAATACCTACTTTCCTTTGGGACAGCAGAGCACCAAAAAATAATGCTGTGAGAGCTACAATATCTTCCTGTTGCAATGCTAAGGTTTGTTTGTTTGTTCACTGTTTTGTACCTTCACTCTACAGACTTTGAAGTATTGACTCACAAATGAAACAGAGCAAAGTATTCACCTGAAGCTGCTTTCACAACTCTGCCATTATCTTTTTAATCACCTGATGCTGTGTTCTCTAAAATGAAGCCACCTGGCAAAGCCACTGGATCTGACTTTCAAAACTGATGGAGAAATAAAGTAGATGGAAAAGGAAGGTAACTGAGAATTTTTACTCTCCATACTTATCAGAAAGCACCTTCAAAAGAAACTACTGTCTAAAATAACCCACCTCCTAACTAAAGTATATTCATAATATATGCTTAGATGTATTTATACATCTAAGTCCACTGGGCTTTATAAAATATTTATTAAAATTAATATTAATTATTGTTTCTTTT
>JANHGL010007726.1:52075-76697 GCA_024611195.1 Ceyx melanurus | reverse complement strand
AAGTTTTTCCTTGTGTTTACCCTAAACCTCTTGTGCTCCAACTTGCTCCCATTGCCTCTTGTCCTGTCACTGGATGGTATTCTCTGTGTGAAGAAATATATTTCCTCTGAATTACCACTATGTTACTTACTGCTGAGTTAATGGCTGTCTCCTCATACCAGACTCCTGAAAGAGGTCCAAGAGAAGCACAGATGGACATTCACCTCCAGGGAGATTTCTCCACCTTAAGCCTGACCAATTTTGTAGATGCTAAAGACAATATCAAGGAACACTTCTTGGCCAACATGGGGCACAGGCCTTGTTTCAAGACACTGCTGCTTTTGCCTACATGTCTTTCTCCAACAATATGTGAAAAACTGTGGTTTCACTCCTTTTAATTATGGTCATAAGTGTGGATCCTGGGATATATCTATTCTTCATCTACAGCCTCTTTTGCATCACAGAAGAATCTTCAAAAAGACCAGCAGCTTACTGTGAGAATAAGAGGTATTGTAAATCTGCCAGGCACCGTCATCAAAGTCTTTCTCCATAGCCAAAGTCAAGGCATCCCTCAGAAAAATCAGTTCCATGTCAATTTATCCAGGCTCTATGTACTTATATACTTATACAAGGCTTGTTTCCTTTGAATGAGAAAGAGTTTAGGCTTCCTCTTCTAAAGAACAACTAGAGATGACTATTATGCTGACAACAGTAATTCTAGAGACTCTGATGCTGGTTGACATAAAGACTCCTGGTGGGAGAAAACTTTTTACAGAACCTTCTAATGTGCCACCTTATAGGAGTTTAGTCTATCATTCAGCCAACCCACATCTGGGATTCAAATGTGTCCAGTTCAGCTTGGGAAAAAAATTTCCCTTCCTGTTACTCACAGAGCTGAGTTATTTTAGTCAAGTCATGGCAAAGATGGCAGAAGACAGAACTGTCAAACCCTGCGACTCCCTGCCACCTTCAGCTACTGCTATTTTCAGCATCGAGCATGGAAAGGAGCTGTTACTCATCCAAGAGGAAAGAACCAGATTCAAGCAGCTTAAGCCAAAGGATCTTCCACATATGCCTTCCTCCTTCCGTTCTGAAGGGTAAACAGCTGTCACCCTGGAAAGCTGGGGCTCCTGACAGCACTGAGGTGAACAAAATAAATTTAGGTGGCCTGCTCAACCATGGAACATTTTTCAGATTTCCTCCCTCATCTTACTGAGTTAAGTGGCTAAAACCTTTGGCAGTTCTCACCATGACATACACTGCAATATAATTCTATGGGATACAGGCAATGAATATTTCTATTCACTTTTCCACCTCAAACTTTTATAGTTCTTTCAAGATCTTTAAGTTCTTCTCTTCAACACCATGATTCATGGAAGCACAAGCACCAGCAAATGACTACGACAAAGACACCAAAATATTTGTACTCAGTCAAGTGACAAAGCTATAGTAGAGGGTTAACATGTGGTTATATTTAACCAGCAATAGTAAAATCCTGTTCGTTCCCTCTTGATAAAAATTAACAATATACCCGACTACAAAGTCAACTCAGTACAAATTAAAAAAAAACAACACACCACCACGCAAAAAAACACCAAACAAAACAACTAAACACTTCTACTAATGCTTAAACACCATGAAAACATAACCTCACTACCAGGCCACATCTCTGCTCATTGAAAAGTCAGATATGCAGAGTTCAAATAAATATTTCATAGTCAAAACTGCCTTTTTTTAATGAATGACACTTTCTACCAAAATTACAATAATACTTAATGTCCAGTTCCACTGCAGGCACTTGAATCTGATTTTCAGGTGCCAGTTCATTGTGCTGCACTATACTCCAAAGCCAAGAAAATAGAAAGAAGCTGAGGCCAGAAAAGGCATTAAAAAACATGACCCTCCTTACAAGGACAATTGGATCCTGCACTTCAGAGATAACAGGGCAGACATAATATGTGGAATTGATCATTGGCTTTTAATAAGAAATTGCATACAGGCACGGCAGGGGTTTCTAAAGATCTAAACATAATTCTTTTCAATTTGGTTTGGCCTTTTCCTGAGAAGTTGACAAATGAGCAATTTTTTTTCCCCCCATCCTTCAGATTGGAAGATTAATTAGATACATCACTGTTAGAACCAAAGGAATAAAAGGCTTGTGCAGTTTCAGGGCTTTTTGCAGTTACCTCCTCTGCTTTTCAGCTGTGTTTGTGTTGTGTTACCACCTCTCATGTAGCAAAGAACCCCAAGTATCTAGATAAACACACATATATATGTATAAACACAAGCAGAATGAACTCAACAGAGCAAGTGAGCTCTTCTTACTCCTTTCCATTGAAACTCAAATCAATATGTAATATGTTAAACCATGCCTGCAAAAAATGACTTCCAGATAAAAAGGCAACAGAGGTGTGAATCAAGTAATTCACCCACATCAGGGAGGTGTGAGCATCACAACACTGGCTTGAATTCAAAACAGTTAAATGGCAACATTATTAAAATTACTCTGTTTAGAAACTTCACAAAGAACAATTCAGAAATGAGAAAAGGTTTATTTAGTTCCCACAACCTTACTTAAATTTCTCTCCTGGCTCTGCTGGTACAGGAGTTCCCCATGAGCCATACAAGGCTCCTGGTGCAAGCCATGACTGTGGGTGCAGCCATGTGGGATCAGTAATTTAGCTTTAGACTGGAGAAAAGAAAGGTATTTTTGACACTGAGGGTAGTGAGACCCTGGCCCAGGGTGCCCAGAGAGGTGGTCCATGCCTCCAGGTGAGGTGGGCCAGGGCTCTGAGCAACCTGCTCTAGTTGCAGATGTCCCTGCTCACTGCAGAAAGTTTGGACTAGATGACCTGAAAGTTCCCTTCCAACCCAAACCAGTCTGAGTGTATGACTCTGTAATAACCTTGTCAGTACAGTGACAGCCCTGTAACACTGCGGGGTCTGATGGGAGCCTGATGTCCAAGGAAGGGAGAGATTAACATGGTTAGGAAGAAATTTCTCTTATAACTTCAGTCTATCAGGTCTTTCCTACCACTGATGATGATGAAAATAAGAAAAGGAGTCACTGTGCTCCATGAAACACATAAAAGAAGACACCACTACAGATGCTACCTCATAAACAGAACAATCTTCCCTACAAGTTTCTGGACTTAGACCTCCTCACCTTTACAGGGCACCAGGGCTGAAGTCCTGCAGTTAACTTCCCAGCATTTCTCCACCTACCTGTCTGCTATACTCAACTTCCATACCATGTTCTCCATGTTAGCTCTGCTCCATTTCCAGGTAGCATGGGACAGTCATGGAGGAAACAGACACGATTAACTTGAAACCTGTCAAACCAGGACTTTCTCATATGGAAAGAAGCTCCCAAGGAGACCTTCCCCATTCTACAACTCCACTGACTGAAGCTGGGTGTATGAACAGAGGTGATAGGCTTCCTAGATTAAAACCATAATGATTCTTTAGGATGTACACAGATCAATACTACAGAAAGTGTATAACCAGAGATAAAAGGCAACAGAGGCAGATTTAGTGAGTATGCAGAATGTGGCAGTTGTTTTAATACAATGGCACCATCAAGCTTAACCTTCATTAATTTAGAAAAGGCTCTTCCTTCATTAATTTATGAAGCCAGGCTTCCAAAAACATAGAAAACCCTCTGCTATTGCTCATAAAGTGAAGAAGAAGAAAAAAAAAAGGTCTCCCCTTACTCAAAAGCATGAGTATAAAAAGCACTGGTCATTGTTCTATGAAGTAGGAAATTTGGGTAATTCCTTGTTCTAGACACAATCTGTAGCTGGCTCTAGTCAGGGAGAAAATTATTATCCCCAAACCTATATTTACAACTGTAACTGTCAATGACTGCTTTTGGAGAAACTCTATAAAGGCCATCACAAAATGAAAGGTATGGTCAGTACAGACTAGACAACTAACAGGAACCAAAGGAGGACAATCCCCCATTCATAACCTCTAAAATGTCTTCTTTTATTAAGTTTCATTAACCCTTAAATCAGCAACTGACACCCTAATTGGAGAATTTATATCTTTTTCCTCTATTCAATTGTTCCTGAGCTGGAAACATGTGCAATATTAGGCTTTATCTGTCCTGAAGTCTCAGAAGATACCTTCACCCTTCACAGATACAGTCTCTTCCACCTGAGTGGATCTTGAACTCTACAAATGTTGGCTTTAATTCATCGGCCAGATATTCACGGGACCCTAATTCTGCATAGATATGTGTAACATGCACATGCCAAAGCCACAGGGAAGTTTCTTAGGGTGTACTATTACATAGTATGAATTAGTTCAACACAGTCCTAAACCACAGAATATGACCCAACAATTAGCTGCTGCAAAGTAGTACTATTATTTCTACTTCTACTGGTCTTGTACACAGTGATTTCCTCACTGGTGAAAGATCAAAATTCAGACCTAATGGGTAATCATGGATCGTCCTTAATTGAACAAGACATCCTCATCTTACATAAAATTTTCAATTAATCAGAGCTTTTTTTTTATTTTGTATTTGCAGAACTCTTCTCAAGGGAGAGACTGATGCCAAGTCTTCTTCGTTTAAAAACAAGATAATAAAACTAACAGTACAAAATCCAAGGGTTAGGTTCAGAAATCATGAGTTAAACTGAAAAGTTGTTTTGTAGTAATGTGGAAAAAACAAAGAGGAACACCGAAAAAAACCACAAGACCTGGCCACACCATGATTGTGTTTTCCAATTTCCAATAATGAGCTTAGAAATGTAAAGAAAATACACCCTGGCATTTACTGTGTAATACTTAAGGAAAACATCTGGTGTTTAGTCTACAACTACTAATACAGAAGTGAGAAGAAGCTGAAAGATACACAGTGCCTCATTCATATAGCAGAAAAACCCCAACAAATAAATTTAAGGATCTTGGTTTTTGTTTGTTGTTTTGTTTTTTGTTATTGTTGCTATTGTTTGTTTTTTGTGCTGTTTTTTTTTAACAGAACAAGTTTTGCTGCATTCGACAGACTCTTCACATAACCTCTGCATTCCCTGGGACCACTCTGAGTGATGATCATCAAGACACTAATTTCCTGTTTGAGCATTTCCTGTGATTATTAGCTCATGTTTATAAATATAATAATCACTGTTATAATATCTAATTAGAGAATCACAGTATAATTGTGTTTGGAAGGGAGCTCTGCTGAACATCTTGTCTCAACTAGCCACTTGAATCAGGGTTACCTACAGCAGGTTGCTCAGGGCCAATTGTGTTTTGAGCACTTCCACAGAGATCCCACTATCTCCTTGGGCAAACGTTCTGATCATCTTAGAAGTGAATAAATAAGTAAATAAATAAATTTTAATTACAAATTATTGTCTTTCATTTTGTGCCCACTGCTTCTTGTCTGTCCACTGGATACCACTGAGAAAACCACTGAGATACCACTGGTAGCCTGGCTACCAGTTCTTTATTCCCTCTCACCAGGTTTTTAAACTACTTTGACAATGTCTCCTTAAGCCTTCTCTGCTCCAGATTGAACATCTCCAGCTCTCTGAGCCTCTCCTCATAGAAGAGATGCTCCAGTCTCTTAATCATCTTCATAGCTGTTCATTGGGCTCTCAACACTGTAGCTGTGTCTGTTCTCCTGGGGAGACCACTCCTGGACACAGTGCTCCAGAAGTGTCTCACTAGTATTCCGTAGAGGAGAAGGATCACTTATTTGACCTGCTGGCAACACTCCTTCCAGTACAGCCCATGACAACTCTCAGCTCTCCCTTCATGCACCAAGACAGTCATCTTACCACAGAAGGCTATTATGTTGGTTAAGCATGATTTGCACTTTGTAAAGCTGTGTTGATGATTCTCAACCTTCTTCATTATGAGGTGATTTTCTCTACCTATGTAATATTTACTATACCATCTCTAGATGCATAACAGAAATGCTAAGATCAGTCTGAAAGAAGAATAAATAGAAGTATCATCAGAAAAGCATCAGAAGAAATGATACAGAGAATGGTTTACGAGAAAAATAGGTATTGATAAGCAAGGACACGAGCGACAGCATTCAAACTGGCAAATGATGAAGAATGTCTTGCTACATCTAGACCAAAAGGCTGGCACTCTGATAAGGCCATACTAGAGATAAGCAGCCAGTTGGAGACCTGCAGCAGAGCTACAGCATGTCACCTCTGCCAACAGGAAAACAAGCTGGAGTCCACAAACCCCACAGTGACAAAAGAGACACAAAGGACAGCAATTAACCAAGTTTTAACCAGTATGGAAAAAGTCCTTGCTTAATAAACTATGAAATTAAGCAGCACAGAAGTAGCTTAATAAATATACTGAGATTGATATACAAAACATGGAGTGTTAGAGAAGAGTCCTTTCTGCTGGGATGTTCTCAGGCCATTACTGGACCACACCAAACACACATTTCCCATCAGTGCTCCCACGCCTAGAAGTAACAAAAGCATTTCTTTTTAAGACAGGATGTTCAGCCCATTGATGACTAAACATATTCATTCCAACAAAAAAATCCAGAAAAAACAGCTGACCTTCCAAGTGACAGCTTTATGAACCCTGTGGCCATTCTTAACAGAAGATTTCCATCTTCAAAAACTTACAGTCAGGCTCCTCTAATCTGTCCTCAATCATTACAAACCCAATACCTGTGCTCCAGATGTTCAAAGAAGCCTGTCTTTTGACAGGGTAAAATATCAAACGATACCATGTCTTGGTAAGCTTGATATACAAACAAAACTAAGTTTCTACCCTGATACAACTGTATTATATAGCAATACTCAGAAATATCTTCTGGTCAAAACAAATAATATCTGACCTTTGTTTGCATGATTATCATACATACAATTAATTGGTTTAGTGTAATCACTGTTTATAAATCGATGCATGAATTAGCGAGTTATGATAATTTGTTTTGTTTGATCATGCACAGTTTTCCAAATTTTTAGTTTGTACTGAAGCAGAGAGGGAAAAGCTAAAAGTGCATTACTTTCTTTACTACAAAAACCCACGTGTGTATAAGCATACAGCCATATAAAAAATATAACGATTTCATTACTTTACATTCTGCATGCTACTGGCATTGTTAATGTTATACCTTACTTTTTTCTGTAAAAAGCCTGTGTGAATGTGAGCCATGAAGACTGCCCTTACCTTAATGTTGCAAGCCTGTTCCATCAGTCTTCTGGCGTTCTCCTCAGCTCTGTACCTCTTGGGCAACTGAACCCTGAAGAATTTTAAAGCTCCTTCAAAATCAGCTTGTAGAAGGTCCTCTTTTGAGGTCTGCAACGAAACACAGGAAATTCCCATAAACACTGAGAACACGAAGTCAAGCTCCTGTACTGGATTCGTCATTTATTGAATGCATTCCAAACCACCAATATTCACACTGGCTTGAAAACACCCTCCTTGAAATCAGCTCCCTGAGCACAGACCAGAGGCAACAGCACATTCAAGGAATCCCAGGCAAAGCTGCACAATCAGAGGACTGTAACACATTAATCTATTTTATCCTTCTATACCTGCAGGATAAGAAGGAGATCCTGGCTCAGCCTGTCAAGATGTCACCTGGTGAGGAGAACAACAAAACCCAAGCAAACAATAAAAACCCAGGAGAATTGGTAATATTTTCTAGAGAGCTTGTGCATTAGACCATTGCTGATTCTCATAATGCTGCCCTAAAAAGACAATGTATATATAGAGATATATGGTTGCAGACATGAACAGCAGAAACAGAAACGTATATGACTCATAAGAGGCGTCAGCAAGTCAATGTGCAGAAGTCTGTGACATAATTTCTCAAAGAACACTGTGCCAGAGGATGTTTTACATGCTTATTGCTCCATCTCTCATAATACTGCACCTCTCAGTGTGCTACCAAGCCAAACAGGTCAGGAAATGATAAACATTCAACATTAACCCAGTTCTAATGCTGACAGAGTAATGGGATTCACAGGGACAAATGGATTCATCTTCAGATTTACCACGAACTACACCAAGAAATGTAGCAGGTAGGAAATACCAAACCTCAGGGCAGCTCCTTAACTGGTTCATGGAAATTGCGGGTCATCTAGAGAAGATATTTAGGATGTCATCTCAAAAATGTGAATTTCAAGGTCTTTAACCCAGGAAGAGAAAATAAAAATGTATCAATTTTCAGCCTTGTATCATGGAAATTGGAGCTGCGCATCATGGCACTACTGCAAACACCTCAGGAGCAGCACAGGTACCTTTGGTTAATTGATTAATTAATTGCATAAGTACTACCACCACCATTCCCACATGTGCATACTCTGCTTTCTCAAGAGTAACGGTATTATTTTTGTCTTGTTATATGCTGTTAACTGTATGTATATTACATAAACATAGTTCCACAGTGTGACTCTTCTTATCCACTCGAAATCCTTTGCTGTCTCTGATTTCAGATGACTTCTTTCCAGGAAACACACTTCAGCCAAACACAAGAGATTTGGCTCTGCACAGGGAGAACTGGAAGAAAATGCAGTCTTGGATATGCAAGAGGCTCATCTCACAATGCTGTTATTTCTCTTGGGAGTTAAATTTGCTTTAACTGAACAAAAATATATATAATTATCACTATAATGCAGAGAAAAAATTACTTATATTTATATATCCTCCCTACTCACCCTCCAAACTAGCATCACCAGTTCATTTACATGAAAATAGTCATGTCTACTACGTAAAAGCCCTTCCTAAAAGTACAAATATATTATTTTCCAAAGCTCACTGAACTTCAATATGCTACTGCAGATAAGTAACAGTAAGAAGACCTTGCTCCTCCTCCGTTCATTCACAGCCAAGGAAGCTGCTGGGTCATCACTGCAGGGACACAAGAAAAGCAGCCTTTGGGTTGCTGATGAGGAACATCCAGCTTTACAAACTATCCCATCTGATCCTGTCCACAAAAACTTGGCAGGAGAACTATTTGGCTGAGACTCAATCAGACAAGAGCGATGTAGTGTTGATGGAAAGCTGGTGCAGTTGGGTGTCTAATGGATCAGACCTACTCCTGAATGCAGCTATGGCCAACAGATCCCTTTCCTCTCCCTAACGTGATACTTCTCCTGGACGAGTTTTGCTGACGTTAGATACGCTTTTGCCACACTTGAAACTAGATCCCCATTTCACAGTCATGATGGGCTATATTCAAGATGGTCTGCAGGTTGTAGAGTGTGGTGAGAGCAGCCTGTCACACAGCATCACTGCCAAAACCCATGCTGGCAAGCAAGCTGCTTCTCAGCAAAGTTCAGCTGGATAATGTTGACCGAAAAGCAGTAAATGACTTGATCACCAGCTTATTGGAAAGTTATTTCTCTCCTTCCCTCTCAGTGATGTTGAGAGCTGTGATCACTACAGCATTCAGGCACATTTCCCTATTCCATTACAAATTGGTCTTCTTAGGAGACCAGCTCTCCTTCACTGCTGGTCCCCTCCTCTTCCTCACACTGGGGCATCCTCTCCTACCATCCTCTGAAGCTCCTGGCCATGAGCACACAACCCTGACCACAGGTGTAAAGAGGCAGCAGCCAAGCTGTAAACCCCACTTCGCTGGTAGCTGGTGGATTTGGACAGAAGGTGCTCATACTGAATGATGGTAATCTCCAAGGGAGACTTGGCTGGTATGTGCTTCCAACTGAGTGGGAGGCTGTTGTCAATTAAGACTTCTGGACAGTTGCTCCCAGCACAAAACAAATACTAAATACATTTTTTTGCCAAAGTTTTAGCATTTTATTAGTAGCTGAGCTATCCTAATGTTGAGCTATCCTAATTTTAACCAAGTATTCTTCCTATAGGTCCTGATGAGATGGTTTTATTTTAATTTTGTATTTTGTTTATTTTACATAACATGAATGCAGTGAGAGTTTAGAGTTGTTCTTGTTTTGTTTGTTTGTTTTTTAATCAGAGGAGGAAAAAACCTAAAAGAGGTTTTCAATAATCAGCAATTTCAATAATCAGCAATTAAATGATCTTTTCAAGCTTCAAAGAAGCATATGCACCTACCCAGTATGTCCACAGCACCTCATTTAAAGCTAAATACCAAATTGAATAGCAGCAAATACATCAGAAAAAACAGCAATTATATGCAAAAGATTTAAAGTCAGAATTCTCCTAGGCTTCTGCTTGAACCACATAATAGTATCTTAACAGCCTGAAAAGAAATTACTCTTATAAAACTGTAACTATTGAGAATTCTGAGTTCTCAGCCATGAAAAATCTTTAGTCCGTGAAAATCCCTGAAGAATAATGAGGAATCACAGAAATAAGAACTTCTGTGATGGAGTTTGCTGAGCAATGATTATAGTTATGTAGAAATGTAAGCCATCACATTGTGTAGTTTGATAAAAGGAGTGGTAGATCCTTTACTATTCATCTCTTTTTACTTTGCTGAATAGTTTAATTTCATTAATTTGTTGATCAAAAAGTGTGTTTCACTACAAAAATAACAAGAAACCAAAGCAACATTTTAACAGCAATATTAAGCTTACGTATGTGTTTATATATAAGTATATATATATATACACACAACACAAAAAAGTACATTGCAGTGTTGGTAATCTAATTTTAACACTTCCTGACATTTTGCAATTTCAATCAATAAATGATAAAGACATTTCAGGAGCCTTTTGGCAGCTGTTTGACAGGCAGAGATTTGTAAATTTGTTAGTTCACATCATTCAGCTTGTGGAAATCATCAGCAACTTATTTCACCAAACTGTCTCTAGGTTTAATGAACCAATAATTGAAGTTTGGCAGATGTATTGAATTTTTGTGCATTCAGGGACTTTATGGCATTTTTTAATTATTGTAGATGCAAAATTCAAATAACCATATTTTTGGTTAAACTGTATTTTTAAAACCAGGCAAAAGAGGAAACTCACTGAGCACTATGACCAAAAATCTCAGCTTGCCTTCTAGAGTTTGACTAAATATATGCTTTTGAATGTCTTTCCAATATCTCTTAAGTATTTCAATATATTCATAGAATTTTGTTATATAGATTAGCTGAAACTAAGGGAACGCCCTTTCCTAGAACTCATAGGGAAGCTTTCATATCTAAAGTTCTGAAAAACTGCAAATGTTCAAAAAGCAGCGATGGAACTTGAGAGATCTAAAAGATGTTAAAACTGTGATTATTTTTCTAAAGTAAATAATGTTATAACTGATGTCCCCAAAATATTTGGGGAAGTGTGATTAAGATGAAGGACAAAGCCTTGTTTTTTTGTTTTGTTTTGATTTAATTTCTCTGTCTTCAATCATTATTTCTGCAGTCTCATTTATTACTGACTGTATCAACTACAACTCCTTATTTCCATCTGGGTACTAATACAGCAGAACAAATAATTTGATCAACGATCAAAAAACAAATGATTTGATCAATCACAATACAAACCCTGAATTTAATTATTCCTCTTTCATACAAATAGATAAAAATTACTAATTTATATGTATATAGTGTGTGTATATATATAATTTCTACAGACGGCCAGTGAGCACAAAGTGCCCTTTTCATACTTTAATGAACATGTGTCAGGAACAAGACCAAGGTAAAGACTGAGAAGAATCCAGCCTTCCTATACTCCAGTATTTCATTTGCTGCTGGTCAATTCAAAATGCAAGTACCCTCACAGTGATGCCTTTAGAATGCTATGTTCAATCTACACCAAACATGGGTGTGGTTTTAAGTTCTATTAGGAAGATATGCAATGCAAAATGAAGCTATTTTTTTTCCTAAGCTGACAGTTCCTCTCCACCAGTAACCCCAAGACCGCAATGCTGCGTGTTGCACAGCTGAGCCCCGTGCTGCATGTCGACCCGAGCCACAGCCCTGACAGTTTGGTAGCTCCCCGGGGATGAAGGGGACCTTCACTGCTGCCACGGAGCATGAGGGTGGGTGAGCTTGCGTCCAGGCCTGGGACAGTTTGGTGGATAAAGCTTGCTGCTGCACTTACACTGGCACATGCTTCTGGCAGAGTACATTGAAAGATTCCTTTTACTGGCATCGCTTATGGTCATTTCTTTGCTGAGAAAGCTACACAGTCAGAATATTTTTTTCCTAAATAATGTTTTCTGCAAAGCAGTTTGGTGCACAAGCATTATGGAAAACAAAAATCCCAGCATTGCTTTAGGGTGCAATGAGTTGGCATCTACAAACGTGGCAACAATCCCGTGCACGCCCAGCAGTACCCTCTGCTCAAAACCTCACCGTGCTCTGTACGCAACCTCCCCCTTACAAAGGTGATGCTCGTTCTGCCAGATGAAATCCTGACTCATGTAAGTGTAAGCACAAAGTCTACTACTTTCACCCACCCGTAACCATCCCAAAGGGGATAACCCCCCCTGATTTAGTGCTGTTTCACTTGCCCACCATCCTAGCTCGCCAATGAAGCGAGCAGGTGAGCTGAATTTTTCTAAGGCTGGCAGAAAGGTTATAGATGATATTTCTCACATAAGGCTACAATGGTACATATATTCTGTGATATTCTGCTCATCCTAGACATTCATTCCCCAAACCACAGCCGAGGGAGAAGCTTATGTGCATAAAAGAGAATATGGTTCTTAATTTTTTTAAACACTTGAGGTTTTCAAGTATCTTCAGTTCCCATTAAAGTACAAATTCTTGGTACTCGGAGATTAAAAAAAAAATAATTATTAGAAACACAGTCTCTCCTCCTCTATGGAAGGGGTACATGTCAAAAAGAATGGATGTCAGAAGAGGTATATTTAGCTAATAAAACCTGACAGGACTCCACAAGTCAAGTATCTCTAATAACACAAGCATCATTTGTATTTTTTTTGCCTTTTCCCCCTCCCCTTCTTTTATTTTTTAATAAACAGTATGGTGCCATTCAGCAAAGCTAAGCTGCCTGGGTGATGGAGTATGTTAAATTGCCTGGTATTCTCCATCTGGAGGCCCAGATACAAAGGCTGATTAAGTCAAGGGAGAAAGAGCTCAATGGTTTTGTCTCTGGCTTTCTTAGAGCTCATCACAAAACAATTCAGAGTGATTTAGCAACCCTTGCCCAGAAGACCAGCAGTGGGATGGGATAGAAGAGCATTTTGGTACACTTGGAGGGAAACTGGAGCAACACCTACACATACAACAGCTTTGGCCACGCATTATTAGCCAGCACACTCTGCTCCACAAGTGACTGTAGACAAACAAATTCATCTGCACTTTACTAGCAACCAGGGAGTTTGTGATTATTTTTTTTAATATATATTTCTTTTTACCCAAGACCTTGCAGTGCAGAGACACACCTGTTCAACCACCCACTTTTGGATTTTCACAATGAACATCTCAAAACATGCAGAGCATACAGATTCCTGTGAGCACACTGCAGAGCACCAGTTCCAGCAGCACAAGGCAGATGCTGCACAGGTCACAGCATCAAACTACAGTACAGGGCTGCACAGCCTGTGGAAATAAAGCCACATCCCACTAGGACATGGGTTGGGAGCACTGAAGAGCTCTCTTCACAAACATCCCAGACAAACGACATTCTGGTGCACTAGGCCATCGACCAAGCATGCCCCTGAGCTACAGTCAGGTTGGGTTACAATAACCCCAAAGCAACTCAGTCAGGACTACCTACTGGCTTCTGGATTTGCCACTGGTTTGGAGGTCTGAGCCTGCCTTAGGCAGCAGTAGAAAGGATCCAAGTGTATGTCTCTGTTCTCTAACATGCCATGCCAATTTCAGGCCATTTCACACACAGACATCATTTGCTGTGATGGATAAAAATAACTTTAACAATTTATTTCCCGGATAATTCCATGCATATATTTTAAACTTTTTCACATACTGCCAACTACCTTTTCAAAATCAAACACAGAAACAGCAGAAGACCAAAATACATCAACATAGCCTGGTATTTTAATGAATGTTTAAAACTGACCTTTGATGTCACAAGTATAAAATCTGAAACGCTAAGCACTAATGCTCTTTCCATCAGTATCTAGAAGTAGACAGGGCATGCTGCTTATTTGAAATCATTACAGGACGGAGAACAAAAGCATTCATAGCTTTAGGGAATGTTGTTTTTTTAGAACATAGCCCTGGATGTGAACCCTTCGAGCTACTTAAGGAGTGGCACCCCACTAGCAGGACTAGCATCCAAACCTCCTGAGCTAACAGGAAAAAGACTCAGTGCTTAGGAGAGGGATTACAGGAAGCCGAGAGCAAAAAAATAAGAGATGTCTTCACACCACCATTCAGTGTCCTGGGAGGGAAAGGAGGTTTGGGAGGGAAGATGGTAAATTTGCAATAAATTAATTTCAAGGAAATGCGATCTCACCGCAAGCAGCCGAGGCACAAACAGGCGATGCCCCATTCCCAGAAGTTCCAGCACCCGACATGCATACTCATTCACCAGCTTGCTTCTCTCGTCATGCATGTCCTGGGACTTTTTGACAGGTGGCGTGAGCTTGGCAGCTGGGGATTTGCAAGGTACCCCTTCTTCCATGAGCAGTAAGTCGTAAGTATCCAGAGTGAGAAGAACAGGCTTTGAACAGCAATTTCAAAAAGTGCAAGATGAGGAGAGGCAGCCTCAGGTCTCTGAAATGGGCTGGTCTGGCCACTAGAGCAACGCCCGACAGTCACTCAGAAACAGAAAAGCACCTTTGCTAAGAATCGAGGAAAAATATGATCCACTGTGCTGGCTCAGCCAGAGTCCAGAGCAGGTTTGAAAAACAAACCAGAGAAAACATGGATCTAAAAATGTACCTAAAAAGCAGAAAAATGGCAGAAAATGAGTGCAGGAAAGCTGGGATGGGTGGAAAGCAATGGAGAGCTTTCAGGGCTCAGTGTCTGGGGCTGTGTGTGTGAGCAGACAGCAGCAGCAATAAGAGCAATAAAGCCAGGGCAGTTCCAAAGCTGCAAAGAGAAAAGGATGAGCTCATTGCAATCTCTGATTCGTGACAAGCGTGGCGGCTGCCGCTGCTGCCGCTCGCTGTGCATCAGTAATGAAGGGGTAGGCAAGGAGGGGGCTGGGAGGAGGAGGGGGGTGAATGAGCATGCAGAGCCTCTCGGGGGAGAATGCCGTCATAAGAAGCCAATAGTGAGCGGCTGGACAGCCGAGCTCCCCCTCCTCGTCTACCTTAAATCAATTCAGCGCCGAGGGGTTTTGCTGTCGAATCCCAGGCTTAGGGTACATGAACTGCAGCCTCTAACGTTCCATAGTTAGGAAGAAACTGGTCTGCCAGCCGATGTAATGACTTGTATTTGATCTGCTTCTGAATAATTCAAATAGAGACTCAGAGCAACCCGGAGATGGGCAGGTAGGGCAGGAGACCCTCATCCCTCCTCGGTGGAGGGTGGGAAAGTGGCAAGGATGTTGTGATGGGCTGCTGGCAAGGAGAGCAGCAGGCAGCTGCTTGCTGAGATGCTGAGAAGCCATAGCCCATTTTTGCACAGCTCGGGCAGGACTGAATTCAATAATTTAAACAGCGATCATTTCCAGGGCTGCATGTTCTCAGGAAGCACTGCTAAATCTGGAGACGATGGGCATGGAGAGAATGATGTAAAGCAGGCACATTTGAATTGCTTCTAGAAACGAACTGCACGTTTGTAAGGAAAATGCTATGATGTCACACCTTAAATTGCATCGCATCACTCCTATGCAGGAAACAGGCCAGGTGCCTCCGCCAGCAGAGGAAAGATGGCCAAGCAGGTATTGCTTCATTTCATGGGTCTGGGTGTAGAAAGCAAGGATTTATGCTGCTTCATCTGTGAATTGCCTAATTATAAAAAGGGGCACCTGACAGAATAATATACATCTCTGATTGCAGCAGGCAGGAAAATTCCATACATAGCTAACCTACAGAAAGGCAGCAATTAAAACTGTTGTGAGGAGCTCTATGGATCTAAAATATATTAATTGTGAACACTTCTGGAAATGCATATTTAAGCTCTATACTCCCTTTACCAAAGATTCCAAGAAAAAACTGATTTAGTTAAAATACTCATGCCAACTCAAAATATGTAGCACAGGGTCAGCAAATTGAATTAATAAATGTTCATGGTAAATATAAAAATAATTTTAATTTACTAAGGTAAGTATTGCAAAAAGCAGAGAAAATTAGAAAACCAACTTAACTGCATTCAGTCTGATACACCACCCATACTGGACTCCTTTCAAATACAAGTCAATTTTCTTGGATGATAATTTTTTTTTTACAACAGGACACTATTACCAAAACTAGCCCGATCCAGAGGTCACCTTGGCTTATGGTGATAGATGAAGCAGGTGGGAAAATGGTTAGAGCAGATCGAGGAGGAGTCATAGGTCAAAGATGACAGATGACAACAATGAGGCCTCAGCAATTTATCCTCTGGTGATACGGGATTTAAGTCAACTAAAGCACCTGCAAATCATGTGCATTACTGAACAATCTGCCTAATACAGGCAATCTTCTGAAAGCTGATGCAAGTATCTCAGGTTGTGAAACACTGATTTGCAAATGAAAAATCTTCTGTATGGACTAGTCCACAGAGCAGTGTTTTGTGGAGGAGGAGCTACACAATTTCTGCCTGTGGTGAGGGGTTCTTGTTAAGAGAAGCCACGACTTTTTAAAGAAAATGGTAACCACAACCAACACACGTTTCATGGCAGTTTAAGATTATAGTAAAGACTGAGTTGGGATCTCTCCTCTACTTTCCAAACTCCCTCTGCAAGCAGTTCCAGAGATCCTGGTTCATTATCTGCTTTATTATTCTATGTATATAAGTAAACACCACAATGCTGATCTGTTATCCATCACAAGTTAAAATTACCAGCTTACCAGACTCAGAGTTTGCAGAGTGAAATGGTTTAAAGGAAAGGAAGTAGCTTTTCTTTTTTTTTCCTCTCTTTTTTTTGTGTTTCTATCAAATTTAAACACATGCTGGTAAACACAGTACTCTAAAAAAATCAGCTTCTATATTCCACGTGAATGAAAAACTTTAAGAAGAAATAAAAACATTATACTGTGTGCATTGAGAAACAATTTCAGAACTGACAAGAAGCAGAGAGGTGAACGAGCAGATGGTGAGTGACTATTTGGCACAACAAGCACAAGGGCAGGTAATTCAGAGCACTGTCCATATACAAAGCCTTAGATTTTTTTCTTGCTTAAATAAGTCTTTAATAAGCTAACTCTCATCCTTAGAGAAATTCAAATTTGGTTCATTTTGGGTAAGATCTGGGCTTATGAAAAATGGAATGAAGTGATTATTAAATAAAGTCTTTAATTCTAGAAAGTTATAATAGGATCCAATAGCTAGAGGCTAAAACCAGATGAATTCAGGTCATAAATAAGGTGAAAAATTTTAGGAATGAGGAAAATTAACTACAGGATTAGCTTCCTAAGGGATGTGGTCTACTATCATCATTACGATTTTTACATCAGGCCTGGATTTCTTGTTTAAAAAGAGGTCTCTAAAATAAATAAAAAAATAAATCCAAGCCTTGAGCAAACCCCCCTTAACTATCAGCTGAAACCCAATGCCCTGTGTTTCTCAGGAACTCCTTTCAGGGAGTGTAACAGTGAGCCGACATTCAGATTTGCAGCTTGAGACTTTACACTCCTTACTATTCTTTAATAATCTACATCCTCGTTGAACACTAGATCTAATTTTTACCCCTGTCTGATCAGGAATTGTGATTTTTCCTTCATGTAAGTTCAGTCCTCTTAACTATGCCATTAGACAACTCTCCTGCATTCTTCAGAATGCCCTGACTGAAGTCAACTTAAACATGAAAAATGGACCAAAAGGCCCTCACACTACACAGCAGTAGAATGTCATAGCACAGACGTGGATCAGATATGCTTTGATTTCCATGTTGTAGACTGGCTGGTCTTTAAGTACAGCTACATTCTGCTTCTGGGTTCCCTATCCATGAAACATCTAGTTACTCATGTGGTTGGTTACTCACTGATGCAGTTCAGACCTGCTCAGACATACACAGCTGAGGTCCACTGAATTTAGACATGGCCAATGGCAAAATATTCTGTAAGCAAATAAACCATGTAGAATATGACTCAAAGTTATGTGTATATTCTGCATTCTGTAGAAAGATACCAAGTATCTTGATGGGGAGCCCTTTATAAATCTCTGTACTTTAAAATATACCAAAATGGAAGAACATGTGAAACACTATAGAGCATAAATATATATATGAGTGTGCGTGTGTGTGTGTGTGTACACACATATAAAATCTGAGGAAATATTTGGGAAAGGTTTCAGGGATTCCAAGAACAGTGATGGGATTCTATCTACCATTTTATGATGATTAATGCAGGAGCTTTGTGCTTCTTTTACTGTTTTCTATGGAGGGAAAAAAAGTATGTGCCTCATGACTATCACAGCTTCTATATTTAGTATTTTGCTAAGAGTGTACAGAGCCTGAACACAAACATGTTAGTTCTAGGTGTTCGCTGTGGGTTTGTTCCCAGATAACTATTCTCACTTGCATGTTCAGCAAGGTGTGACAACTTGATGTAAAAACTGGCAATTTGCTCACCTTGTATAATTTTAAAATTATGCCCCATGTGTGAACTACAGATTTCTTCTTCCTCCCGCTCAGTCTCCTCTGCCTGCCCACACTCTCCACATGCAAGAGGCCCAGCCTCTGTGTCCTCTCTGCCCCAGCCCTCTTCCTACAAAACCACCACCAGTCTTGCTTCCTATCCTATGCTTTGTGCAGAAAAGATTATCATATTTTTATGAGAGGGGGGCCACAGTACTCAGAGGTCAATACAGAGATAAACAAAACATTTTGATAATTGCTCCATCAATTGCTAATTCAGCAATGCTGGTGTATGACTGATAGCATCTCTCTTCTATGTCCACTGTAAAAAGTAAAAAGAAAAAAAGGAATTGGATTGCCTTGTAACATTTTAATGCCAAATATTACTGACTTTGATAAGCTAAATACAATAAAAAACTTGAAGAACAAAAAAGGAAGTTCTCTTCCAAGTTTATTCCTATAAAAGGGTAAGACAAATTCTGCACCAGAACAGCTTGGAACATCCACATGAAGTACATCATGGCCACAGTAAGAGGTTCACCTCTTACCTTATAAAAAATTACTTTGTCCTTTTTGTTCTTCAGATCTAATCACAACTCTGTAATCAGGATTTGGTGAAGTTTATGTCCTTATCATTATTAGAGAGAACAGGCTAAACCCATTAATTTCCATAGTCGCCTGAGCTGGTGCCTCGCTGGTTGGCCTCGTCTTTAATGGCTTGGAAAAGAGGCTGAATCTCGAGGTGACAATGTTTGCAAATGCTACTGAATTATTCAGGGTTTTAAAGACAGGGGCTTACAGTAAAGAATTGCAGAAAGACCGTAAGAGATTGAATGACTGGGCAGTAGTACAGTAAATGAAAGTCAATGTAGATAAATGTAAATTGCTGCATATGGAGAACAGCATCAATTTTACATATAAATGATAGCCTCTGAGCTGACAATTGCTACTCAGGAATGAATCGTGGAGTCACCACAGACAGTTCTATGAAAATAACAGCTCAGTGTACAGCAGAGGTCAACAAAATGCACCAAATAGTAGGAATTAATAGGAGAGAAATAAAGATCTTAAGAGAGAATGCCATTACTCTACAATGTAACTCCATGATGTGCTTTCATCTTTGATATTATGCATTACTCTGGTCCTCCCATCTCAAAAAGGAGATAATAGAGACAGAAACGTATTTAGAGAGGGAATAAGGCTCATTAGAGGCTTCCAAATGAGGACACAAGTAACAGACTAAGATTATTATGCCCAGAAAACCAGACGGTTGATGAAGGTTATGTAGGCTTATGAAGTCATGAGTACTGTGGAGAAAGTGAAAGAGGTACCAATTGCCCAAAGTGCCTTCCAACAGGAACCAGGAACCTCACTTAAAGCTCAGAGGTGACAGGTTCAAAACAAACAAAATGATAATTAAGCTGAGAAGATCTGGGTGGCTACTTGTTTACATATGATCACAAAGTCACCAGGCAAACTCAGGGAATAACAATCCATAGAGAGTAAATAAACATGAGACACCACGTCTGCCTCAGAGTCTCCAAGACACAACTACCTTAGGGGAAAAAAAACCCAAAAGAGTATTATTGCCCAATTCTTAGTCTTTCCTATATATCCACTGCTGGTAACAATACACTGGGATAGGTAAGCCCACAAATATCTTCTGGAATGACTATTTGTATGTCTTTATTTATATATTTAAGATTTATTTTTTTTTCCTTCCCTCTGCTTTCAGTCTTCTGTTCTCTTAAAAAAAGAACTCCTCCTCTCCCTCAAAAATAAAAAGTTAGGGTGAGCATTCAGCTAATAGAAATTAAACTGATTTTAGGTGTGAGGAAATCAAACAGGTTAAGAAAGCAATTGGTTCAGGATAGGATGGATTTTTAGCATGTAAAAAAAAGGTGGATATTTACAAATGGAAAACTGGTTTTATTAGGACTAGAAAACCACGAGACTGGAAGTTGAGTAATTCTGGACATTTTCAAGTACAGATGTCTATAAAGATATAATCTCCAACAAGTCATACAAGTACTTGTTTTAGTGGTAGGTGGAGTGGGTCTCAGGGGGAGGAAATCTTCATCTCAGCAAAAGCCTCCTCAATTTTGGAACTAGACATATAAAAGAAGTGATCTAAAAGCTTCTTAAAAGTGAAATTCTTGTCCTCTGTATGATGAAGAAGACCTTGAAAAGAGAAGAGTCAGTTCTGATCTCTAGCACCAAAGAGTTAGGATTCACTGCCTGTATCAGAAGCTTCAGCACTGATCCTGGGATCAGCTACATAAAGCAGCTATTAAAAAGAAATAAAGTATAAAGGGCAACATTTATTTATCTTATATTCTAATGTGGACTTGTGTTTTATCTTGAAAAGAGACTTTTGAGGATTTAATGTACTTACAGAGTGGACTAAACCAGATCACGTGTAATAAAAACCAGCTTTGGTTGGAAAGGAACCCTGTATGTCACTTCATCCAACCTCTGACTTAAAGCAGTGCTGATTAAAGAATCAGCTCAGGCTCCCCAAGTCACTGCAGATGCAAAGTAAGAGCAGTTGTATGCAGAGGACAATGAAATAGCTGTTTTATCTCTTGGGGACACAGCCTAAGCTCCGTTGCTGACACAGTGCACTTTTCATGTGATACCAACCAGAAAGTTACAGCAATTGTCACAATTTCATCCCCGACTAAAAAAGGATTCACATTTTTTAATTATCTGCATTGACAATATACAAGTTTTATCTGAAACAAGCACATGTCTAGTCTCTATTGATATCCTTCAATGTTTAGTAAGTTCATACAAAATATCAGTACCTTATTTCAGTAAGCTATAGAAGAACTTGGTTCTTGAACTTAGCTAGCCCTCTTATACTCCTTGCTTCCATCTGACTGATAATATTGATTTCACTCATTTCTGTTATGACTTGAACCCTTTGGCTTTTTCCTTCTTTGTTTTCTTAATAGACTACACTACATAACACTAATGCACCCAGCTAGATAGTAACAAGTAATAATTTCAGAAACAGGTGACAAAGGGAGGCAAAATTTCAAGGGAAGCTACACCAGTCACTTTGGTTTATGCTGCAAGCCACAGAACTCCCTGAAAGAACAGGTATAGCCGACCCACAAAGGGCAGGGCCCAAGGGGCAGAAAAATGGACAACTGCTCCGGATGTATTTTCTGCTTTTCACAAACATCCATTTTTTGAGCTATGCGTTTACCACAGAACAACATTTCAGACATGATTTTTAAGCTCTGGGTTGGTGAAAGTGGTAATTCAGAGATAAATGATGGACAAAATCCAAGCCAGGTTAGGTATGTATCCAAAGAAGATTATGCCTTCAAAGTGAAAAAAAGGAAGCCTACAATTTACTGTAAGTTCATTAAGAGGTGAAAGGTAAGTGTATGCAGAAGTACAGCAAAATTCTATTCCAAGTTTGTGCTCTCACACAAATCCACATCTAAGGTGGTGAAATAGTATTTGTGGAAGCCTCTGGTTAGTCACAAATGCTATTTCATACAAACATGAGTGAGCAATACAATTCTCAAAGTTATCAGATAAAGTAGATTTTTTTTACAAGTAAAATAGATTTAGAAGGAAATACATTAATAAAGAGTAGGGAGACCTCTCAAAGATCCAGTCATTAACCTCTAGAAAGTTTAATACAGAATGGAGGAGATGCAGAAGAGAATGATTAAGATGCTCCAGAGTTCAAAAACACTTTGAATATTGGTTTATTTAGACACCAGTGTGAATGGTATCTATGAATACTTCAAGGTGGTAAACACCAGTGGGAATATAGCTAGAAGGGGACTATTAAAAGTTAACGACAGTGCCAAAATAAAAGAAGAAGAGTCTAAAATGACCAGTAATAAATTTAAACTGCAAGAAGGGAAATAGCTTTCCACCAGCAATGCTACTGCTCTTATTAGTTTATTAAATGGATGCCATGTCACATAATGACAGAATATAGCAGAGGAGCATTTCCTTCACCCAGGAGGTCCTTTTCTGTCTGGGTACAGAATGATATAAAGATAACAAATAACCCTCCTTATCCAAGGTAATTTTGATGCTTTTTTTTTAAGCTAGGGAACCTCTCTACCAACTATTTGAATTAACTGCATAATCTGCTGTCCTTGCTGCTGTAACTGGGATGTTTTTCCTTAATCTGTTGGGTGCAGACTGACTCAAACAGTGTTGAGACAGAACAGTGGCAACAGAAATAACCCTCAGATACAACTGTCTTGTCTGTGCAATATACAGATATCACTTGATACCATGCAGTGAGGAGGAGTGCACAAACTCACAAACTCCACTAGAAATACTGCTCACATTTGCCTGACTCTACGGATGTTTTGTATAAAAGCAGTGGGTTTAGGTGACAAAAATGATCCAAGGGCTGGAGCGCCTCTGCTGGGAGGCCAAGCTGAGGGACTTGGGGTTGTTCAGCCTTGAGAAGAGAAGGCTCCGGGGAGACCTTCTTGTGGCCTTTCAGTACCTCAAGCGGCCTGTCAGAAAGATGGAGACAGACTTTTTTAGCAGGGCTTGTTGCAACAGGACGAGGGGTGATGGTTTTAATCTAAAAGAAGGAGATTTAGACTGAAGAGAAGAAATGTTTCACACTGAGGTTGGTGAGACCCTGGCCCAGGCTGCCCAAGGAGGTGGTTGATGCCCCATTCCTGGAACCATTCCAGGTGAGGGTGGCCGGGGCTCTGAGCAACCTGCTCTAGTTGCAGATGTCCCTGGTCCCTGCAGGGGGTTTGCACTAGATAACCTGAAAAGGTCCATTCCAAAATCCAAACCATTTTATGAGCCTATGAATAAAAGAATATAACTACTGCAGTGAATCTCTGTAAGATAACAAAGCACTGGCTGGGAAGCACAAGCAGTATTAAAGACATTATTTTTCCTCACTATTTTCTCCATTTCAATTTGATTACACACCCTCCTGATCAAAACCATGGCTTTCCTCCAGAATCAAGCAACATCTTTTTAATGGTCCCCCAGATGAAAGCTCAACAAACCAAGCACTGATCTGAAGAATTGTTATGCATCACACTGAGAGTGCTGAACCCTCAAAACCAAAGTTTGGATACAAACCTGTTTTAAAACTCTGTGGTAGGTTCTTGCATTTCCAGTTCTCATGGACTCTTCCCTGCCTTTTCAGTACTTAGCAGCTATACAACAATAGTTCATCTAGAGCCTTTTTTTCACAATCACATGTTCTAATACCTGCCTAAGTTTGCTAATTCCAAAATAAAGTGTGCTTTTAGCTTTTTTTACTAAGGTAGCAAGATCAGAAACAGAAGATTAAGGAAATAATTACTGAAATACTAAAATATATAAGAATGCTTATTACAGGTGTTTTCTTCTGAGTTATATATGAAGATTTTAATGTCCACTTTCTAAGCTCCAACAAAGGAACAAACTACTTGGTGACAAAAGGGATTGGAAAGTATGTTGGCACTAGAATTTTCCTATCTCATTCTCAATTAAATGTCTTAATTGGATTTTACAAATTAAAATATCAATGTTTTTTGTTGAGTTGTTCTATACCACAGTTTCCTATGCTGCCTTTTTCAACAGCGGGGCTCTTTTCACACCCCAGTGCTTCACTCTGTTTTCTGCTGCTCAGACATGAAAGGCGAGGGATTTGATTTCCGATCAGCTCAGCTCAGTTCACTAGATGTTAATCCAGGTGCAGTCTGCACATGACGTAAGCCCACGGTGACTGTCAAGCTGTAGAACAGCTCCACCAGCTGGAGAACCTGGCAGAGCAGCCAGTGCTTGAGCAGCACTGACATACGGTAGAAACCTCCGCGTTTGGATGCTACAACAAAAAAACCCCAATGAACGCCCTTTTCCTTCGGTAAGAAAGAAGATTAATGCACTATTACAAATTACGGAGCTTTAATCTTCTAGCTGCTCACTGCTACAATCACAATCAGAATGTGGGAGAAGGAAAGGGAAAGGATTCCCCTTGTGTCTTAAATACAAGTTTATTTCCCAAAGATTACTGCATCAAGACGTCTCGGGTAATTACAGAATCACAGAATGTTAGGGGTTGGAAGGGACCTAGAAGATCATCTAGTCCAACCCCCCTGCCAGAGCAG
>JANHGL010007726.1:8298-51109 GCA_024611195.1 Ceyx melanurus | reverse complement strand
AGAGGAAAACATATGCTAATTTAGTTGTATATAATCATCAGCTTCATCTTGGTACCACTATAGAACCCTCCTCTTACTGCACTTGTTTTTGGCTGCAGCATAGAAATATTTCCTGAGGATAACACCTCCCTTACCATTTAGAGCCTATTACTGCCAGAGCAGGCAGAGACAGCATATTGCACATACATATACATATATGTATATATATATGTATATATATGTATATGTAAAAGGAGAACTGCTATAAACAGAATTAAAATCAACTCTTAAACTTAGAAAATAGTTATAGTAAGACTGACAAAATACCTTCTTGAATTTTCCTCTTCTGGAACAGTCAAAGAGAAATAACAAGCCCCCACAGTTGCAAATATAATATGGAACAGGAAGAAAGGAGCACACACTTCCCTCCCTCTTGTCTACAAATTTAGATTTGTGTAGGAGCACTTGCCTGGAAATGTACATTAAACAAATTTCCTGTTGATGGACGACTTCATTTAATACATATACTCAGGCAGAAAGTCTCAACACCAACTGACACATTCACTGTGTTAGTGTAAAATACATGTTATTATGGACATTTCCTTCACTTTCTTACAATAATGTTACATACTGTCTCATACATACACTGTGGTACTTCAAAGTTACTCTACCTTGAGTGAAAATACATGTGTTTTGAAATCTCCAATTGCTCTGTTCACAGCAGTAGCATGTATATATATATAATTTTATGTGTTTGTTTTTCTGGTGTGGAGCAATTTCAGTGTAAGACTTTATACTGCAGAAGTTAAATCTCTGAGAATTACTTGCCACTGAGTAACTCAACCAGGAGCTGTTTGTGCTTTCTAGGTAAACACTGAGGAAAACACCCTGGAGGACTGGTAACAGTCAAATGATACTAGTGTGTGTCCATGTTATGGGTAGTTGAGTTAGGAGTGATGGGCTGCTCTACCCTGAGCTTTAGCCTAAATTATTTGATGGGAATATAATTTGAATTAAAAACTAGCATATCAAAGTCTATACCATGTGCCTGTATATGGACTGAATTTGAACCGGAACCATTGGTGAAGGTCAGTGTAAGTTAACTTCGAGCTATGTCACTGGCACCAAAAGGGCCAGTGCTTTATCTACAGATTCGGTTGTTTGTTTAAGAAAATTCTGCCTCAAAGCCAAAGACAGCAGTTGCCCATATGATAAAAGACTTTCATTTCTCTCTTACCATTACAAATACATTTGACATCAAATAATATTGTCACGTTTCTTGAATAGTTACATGAAAGAACCCAGACACAAAATAAATACACTGTGAGTTGGAATTGTTTTCTTAATGGTTATTACACATGAGATTTAAATCTTTCAACTGTACTCCTTGATCCAGGAGCTTTGTGACATGATTAAGCTTAATAAAAACAGATTATACCATAAGTACAATGCTGAAGACAACTCTACCCAAATGGATGATATTTCTCCCCCGTTCCCTCCTCCGTAAGTCCCACTATTATTGTTCCCTTAGATACATTAAGCTAAGAAAATGTTCCATATGCTTTAATAAATTAAAAAAACCCTCCAACCCTTCTGATCAATGACTTACCTTTAAGAGAGCCAAGGCTACATGGAAGATTATGTTCATACCCTGGAAATAAGAAGAAAAAGACTGCAATCAGTCCCAGCATACAAATCACTCCTCTCTATTACTTATCACTATGTAGCATCATAAATAGATGCTGCAAATCTCCAGAGAACATTTCCCTTTTCCCTGACACACTTCAAAGTTCATCACTAAAACCCCAAGGCACTGTTTCCAAACTCCTGGCTGGGGAAATGACAGCTCTTTGGAGCTTCTGGAGTCTCACTGTTCAATGTGCCAGGTGCTAAGGATGTGACAGGGTATCTATCCTTCCACCCTTTCGCTACCTGTCAATGTCAGCTTTCAGGAACAGTGCAGAATATTGTAACAAGCAGGGCATCAAGAAAATGTAATAAATATTCTAGTTGATGTTTGCCAAGTAACTGAGCTTATATATGATTAATCATGTACAATTTTTCATGCCTAAAGTGAAAAAAAAAACCTCAACAAACCAACAAATCTGCCAAAGTACAATAAAAAAAAAACTTAACCCACAAGTACAAAATAAACCTTTTTTTTTCTGTTATCACCAAAAATCAAAACTATTTAACAGGTAAGCAAGCTGCAGTCTGTAACAGTCAGTCTATTTTCTGGGTTTCAAAAGCTGGCAATACAAGCATACGGAAATCAATTCCATGAATAATACAATGGCAATATCTATTTAAAAAAATCAGTCAGTAAAACCCCCTTCACTCACTAAAGAGGGGTGAAAAAGGTTCTGCTTGCTTTTGTGTTTTATATAAAAATATGCAATACCACTCCTCTGCTTTTGTTCAACATCTTTTCATTTTGACAATCAAGACCTGCAGATTTTCTTGGGGGAAGGGAACACAACCCCTGGAAGAGACTCCTCTGGAAACTACTCTCGAGGTTCTGCTTGGAGCAGTGCAGCTTGGGAAGGACATGAGACATTGCCTGTCTGGCAGTGCACATACCACCCCTGCTGATGGAAGAGGCTCTCTTCTCTGTAGCCTACAGAACTTTTTATTTAAGACTATAAATAGTTCATCCAAATATGAAAAATACCATATGCAGTTCTCGTTCTCTGTACTATGTACTTGGTGCTCAGACTGTTTTCCTAGATTATATTTTACAAATCTCCTTGCTCTCTTGTTTAATGGTGTGATAAATCTCTTCTTATAACGTCTTTCAGCCCTGAGAATCTAAAAACATCTCGGTGGATTTGCACACAAGTAATGCTGTCACTGCAATACATATTGTTGTGGGATAACAACAGGACTTCGGATAAGGCAACCTTCTCCAAGAAATTCCTGCTTCTGCAATTGAGTATTTTTCCAAGCCTCTTTCTAAAAGCCTGAAATCACATTTCTATAAAAAATAGCTTTTATAAAAATCAGCAGAGATTTTCCAGAGGCATCCTTTAGAAGAAATTGTGGGGTTTTTTTTACATGGATAGGATGGTGCCTCTAAGGGATTTTACCATTAATGAGCCTTGGAAATGCTATGACATTAGACATAATGAATATTGCAACACACTGTGAATTACTTTGCAATTCGATGCATAATCATTATGATAACAAACAGACTTTTTCCACTAGAGGTCAGAATTGCAGCAGCACTGAACCAGGCTTCATTAACAGAAAGCCCTTCTTCCAAATGGGGGAACAATTATTTCAAATACAACAACAGTTATTTTGCTTTTTATACTTCATTTTAACATGAAAACCCCCATCTGGCTGTGAACGTTATTCCTAACAATGGTAGTACTAGAGGACAAGCAGCAGTAAATTCATAGCGCTCTCAGTTTTACTTCAAACATCAATTTCAAGCCACAGAATCATTACATTAACAACTTTTATTTCCTAACAGAGAGGATTTGGTATGAACATGCAACCTATCACTACAAGCCATCACAAAAAAGGTGTTTTCTTTTTAACTAACTGGTTGACCTTAGTTTGTTATTTTATGATCAGGACTATAATGTGCAATTGTGGGATTACTGAGCAAATAGTGTCCTGTGTATTTTCTGGCACCACAAACAAACAAAAGTCAACAACAACAACAAAAACCCAGATTTTCATTTATTTTCTAAATATTTTGTTTCTGATATGCCTGAAACCCACACTGTTCCTGAATTTAAACAATTCAAACTCTTTCCTGGCATTCCTCTTACATGATCTCATCATAGGGATAGCAGATGAAGCAGAATAGGTTTCCTCCCACCTTGAAGGTCCCCAGCTCTTCTTCTAGCCCCACCAGGTGAAGAGGCAACTCACAAAGAACCATAAAGTGTTCAACAAACACCCTAGAATCACAACACCAAAAGGGCTTAAGCTTTCATATACAGCTGTCCCAAGGGCAACTCCATTACTCCAGACAACAGAAATCAACCTGCACCTTTCTTTTTCCTCAAAGGAAGAGGAACCTCCTAAATCAAGGCAGTGTTTTAGACCTGAGGCTGCAGCTTCATGCTGACCAGCTGGGACATGCTGGACCTGAGGGACTAAGTTACCCTTTGAGAGCTGAGTGAATGTGGGAATCTGCAGTAATCTTTGGATTTGGAGCAAGATGCTTTAGACTTCAAATGCAGTGCCTTACCCACCCATTTTTAACAACCACTCCTCCACATCCTTGTGTTCTTTTTTCCTAATGCATGCAAGACTATTCTGACATGGCCAAGTTGATTATGATTATGAAAAGGAAGGCTCAGCTCATTTTTCCAGTCTCTTATTTAAAAATCCAACTTCATTTACCACACACTGATTTATAAGACTCAGCTTAAACTTCTCCATCTATTTTAGAAGAAGGACCAAAAATACCAATGTGCACCAGACATATAAATCATTGCTAGCAATACCCCTCCAGCAATTTTATAATGGAAACATGGAAGTACATACAAATCATCCACAGGGGGAAAAAGAAAGGATCCCATATTAAATAAGCTGTTGATAATTACTGTTTAAAACCAAAGGTCATATGTTTATAACTAGGCATTTGGAAATAAATGTTTTAATATCATGCTTAAAAAATTTGCAAGTGTGAAAGTTGTTCATAATTACCTAAACACTTGGGGGCTTTTAATATACAACAGTGAAAAGTAAGAATATACACTTATAAAGAAGAACACAGGTTATAAGAGCACAGGAATGGTTAGGGATTTATCATCATGTCATAGTGCTTCTCAATTATGTGACCAGTCTCTTGTTTTGCCACCTGAGAGGCTTTGACGCTGGGAAGTAAAGGAATCTGTCCAGTTAAGCATCTCCATATACGATATACTTTTTTACTACCAGGCTTGGTTTAAAAACCCTTTTAAGGTCATGCAGAGGCCTAGAGAATTTTAGCAGATCTCATTACGGTCAGGAGTTTGAGAGGGAAAACAAGCCCATCTCAAAGCAGGCAACTTTTGGCTATTCTGAAACCAAGATGGTAAGATGTCAGGAAAGGGAAAATATTATGAGTTTGTGCTATTGTACAATCTCCTCCTGCTAACTGCCACACTTGACTGTTCTCTGCTTTATAGAGAACTCCATAGGACAGCATTTACTCCAGAAGAGTGAATACAGTTTTTCAGAAGAACCCTTTGTACAGTTCACCACAGTGCTGGGATCAACACTCACCATCTGGTAGGTCACCATTTAACTCATCAAGATCGCCCTTCACAGAAGCATCTGCTTATTTGAACTGTATGCCAAAACATCTCATTTCTGACAGATTGTAGGTAACATTCTCATGGGTAAAACAGTGAAACTCTAGATCCTAGGAGAGTAAAACCAAAACACTTCAACTGGAAATGCTACATGTGCACTGAAATTAAGGCTTGCTTAAGATAAGTGGAAATCTTCTTACGAAATCCTATGAAGACAGGCTGATGGAGTTGGGGTTGTTCAACCTGAAGAGGAGGTGGCTCTGGGGTGACCTTACAGTGACCTTCCAGTACCTGAAAGGGGCCTGTAGGAAAGCAGGGGATGGTCTATTCACAAGGGTTTATAGTGACAAGGGTTATGGCTTAAAGCTAGAAAAGGGTAGATTTAGGCTGGATATTAGGCAAAAGTTCTTTAATACAGAACACTAGAATGGGTTGCCTAAAAGGTGGTGGAAGCCCCAGCCCTGGAGACATTCAAGGCCAGGCTTGAGGAGGCTCTGAGCAGCCTGACCTAGTTAGAGATGTCCCTGCGTATTGCAGGGGGTTGGACTAGATGACTTTTGGAGGTCCCTTCCAACCCAATACATTCTATGATTCTACAATTACTCTCTTCAGTCCCTCCCTCTGAACCCAAGATTCCTCCTGCAGATAGAATTTAATAATTTAATCATGTAGTATCGGGACAACATTTGTATCAGGGATGACTTTGGAATTTATCTCCTGTTTTCAAGCTTGTCTTTAAAGACAGAAGCCTTGTGAGAAGGTGGGCTATATTAAATATTAGCATCGCCTTCTCCAAGTCAAACCACCTACCAGACCTTCCTCTGGTCACAGGGCAATGTTCTCTGCATGATTTTCACAAATAAAAGGAAGTTCATCTCCTCAAAAATGGATGGAAAATGAGTGCCCTTATTTGTGGTTCTGCTCCTAGATATGCATGACATGTAGGAGGAAAGAGTGAAGGTACTGAGACTATACTTCTGAAGTTCAGCACCAAGTACAGAAGATACACATGAAAGTCAACCGAGCACCTTCTTAAGGTCTGAGAAGTGTCAAGCCTCATGTGACATGCCATCAGGAGAACCAGTTAACTTGTTCCAGCTTTCTAATAACTGATTTTTTCTTTTTTTTAAAAAAGAGAAGCTAGTTATTCAACCAAAGTTAATTTGACATTGTGTCATAATTCGGAAGTGCTTCATAATTATGTGTTCAGTTGCACACTCTTTCAAAGGAGCTACAGAGGGTAATTGGGGTTACAAACTCTAAAGGCAAATTAAAATTCTATTTATGTTTTGGACTGCTTCCAGCAAAACATTTGTTTGGCAACTCTAATATGTTGAGAGCACACAATAAACTTAAGGAATGTCACAAATGTATTTATTTTGCTGACAACATAAATATATGGTCTGAAGCTCAAATTTTTCTTTGTAAGTAAGGCAGCCTTGGAGCACGCTCTGCAGGGATATGTATGTTAATTAACATCTTTTGCTCAGATGTAATTTTTTTATTTCACATTTACACTAGTTCAATGACAAGACAACTTAGGGAAAGAAATGTTAGCTCTCATTCAAATAAGGCACAGCATAAAATAGCAGGCTTTGTATAAGGAATAAATGCAGCTTTCTTACTGAAAAGTGTATTAGAGAGGAAAAATAAAAATTGAAAAACCCAATTGCATAGAGATCTTAATGCTAGCATATGAAGAACAGCCGACCTCTCAGACTGGGCTTCCCCCAGTAACTCCATACACACTGCCTGCTGCAAACACTCAACCAGGAAATGCTGTAACACAGGAACAATGGACAGAAAACAGAGAAACATCCATCCTAATACTATGATGTTGTGAATAATACACAAACCCAATTAAAACCATTTGACGGAATTATTAGCTAAGCAGGTACCAGGGAGATGGTAAATATGGCACCATGGGATTCAGTATTTATTGTACCACTTTTCTGTATTCTGCATCATAAAAAAGCACACAATACTACCAGGCAACCATGAACCTGCATTAGTAAGATTTTGCATGAAATGTTGTTTGGTTCATTGCTTTTGACAGAAATGAATGGGATTTAGGAGTGCTAGAGACTATTTATATGTTTGGGGTGATTTTCATGTAATTTGCTGCTGAGATGTTGCTATGGCTGAATGAAAGTAAAGAGTGCTATGAGATCAGCTTTTTATCCTTCAGCTTCTGTGATAATTTTCAAAGAAAATTATGTGGCTGTAGCTTTTATTAAGTCATTTTAGTGTGTCAAATCACTCCCTGACACTGGGTATCTCTGCAGTGGCATGTTCCTGATTCACAGGCAGTTACAGGCTGGCAGCTTTCTGCACATGCTTGATCAAGCCATAGCCCACCACTACTGTTCTGGTTTTCAGAGGTTAGTTACATGGGTTTTAGATATTCCTTTCCCTCTTTCAAGCCTGACTAATATGGGGACACAGAAAGGGGCCTGAATCCACACTAGGCATTGAGAGTCCTATCACATACATACAACAAGGACAGAAGAAGAAGCCTCATGTCTCTGTAGGCAAGACAGGTCCTTCAGCTGTCACATGGAAATAGGGATTGGCTGTTAAGACATGCTCAGAGGAGCAGGACTCTTCCCGACACTAATTTGCTTGAAAGGAGACAAAATGAGGGGTTCAGAAAGATACTTGTGCCTCCCTCCCCCTCTACCCATGGTCACAGAACACAAACTAATATGCATGCCCACGATAAATCAATGTTCTGCACCCCTGCACTCTGTCTCACCTCCTTCCCAGTGCTCATTCTTCATCTTTTCCCCTTTTCTGCCACAACACAGTCCTGTCTCTCACACCTTCACCTTCGTTTTCTCTTTCCAACAATCACTTGAATGCAAATATCATGTTTTAATTTCATATACTTGGAAAATTCAGTACAGCCTCAGATTTCAAGCACAAAGTAATGGGAAATGTTTTGGCAGAGGCAGGCTGTGTTACCCTCTTCTTTAAAAACAGTGCCCAAGTGAGCTTGGCTTCCCAAGTTTGTTCACGGAGTATCACTCTCCCATTTGTGATACTTTCCTTTAGTTATTTCTGAAGCATTTTTGAGGACTGCCAAGACTCCTCAGAATACTCTGCTATTCAAATACAGCAGATGGCACTGGTGTTAAGTAAGCATTATGGAAATTTACTGTATTCCTAGAAAAATCAACCGAGTAACATCAACTAGTAAATGGCTAAAATATTTCAGCAGCAATGGGGGAAAGTAATTCAGAGACATACTGTGACATGGGAATAGATGTCTCTTCCCCCTAAGGCACAAACAAGGTTCCCCAATTTTGGTAATATTTCACCTGTATCTTAGAACATTTTCTGAAACAGAGGCAGCCTCAACATTTTATGACCACAACATTTATCAAGGGAACCAAAAAGGTACCTTCTGTTCACAGAAGTTATCTTGAATTGCAGATTGTTGCAAGACTGTTTTTTTTCTGGGTTTTGTTGTTGTTTTTTTTTTTCTCATGTTGAGAATTTATCAGCAGCCTTGTTATTTTGGGGATAAACAAGCTGTAGCTATGAATGGAAGATACATAAATTATGGATGCTCTCAGGAACAGCTGGATAACAGAGTGTAAAGGGTTATGTTAAACCCTGTGGCTCTCCAAGAACCTCTTAAATGTACTCTATTAAAACACTCTTCTCCTCAGTGCAGGCTTGCATTATTATACATTCTGTGTAGCTTTAGAAGTGAATAGAACATTTTGTGTCCCCTGTCCCTGTGGCAATACAGAACACAGCATTACATACCTCCAATATTTCTGCTGTTGATTGAAATCTTATATCCAAGCACTTAATACTTCTTACGACCTTCACTTGGAAAAGAACTTAACATTCCTTATCATTATAATCTGATTGTTTTAAACATACACTTACAAAATCTTTTAAAAGTTCCTTGTGCATCAAACAAATTTAAATACCACATTATTTTGCTTTTAACTTTAACTTCTGTTCTAGTTCTGAAAAAACCCTACAGTGGAATACAGCCGTACTCATCAGATAAATTGCACTAAAATTGTTTTTGGATGTACAATTACTTACATGGATTTAAATAACTCATCTAAGTACATAAAAAAAGAACATCCAGGGCCAGAAAACCTGAGCTAACTTCACTGCAGACCTCAAGTTTTTGCAACAGAAAATATTATAATGGTTGACATGTCAACAGATGCTTGAATGGAGCAAACCAGCATTACCATTGGACATGTATGTTCAAATTCTCCACTTCCATCTGGAGTCTTTTCTTCTTAAGTTAATTAAAAGCTTCTTATAGCAGTCTTGGCAAGAAATCCTTTCCAGTCTCTTTACATGAAAGAGCAGAGGCTGATAAAGACTTCAGAAAGGAGACTTGGCTTTCTAGCAGGCACAATGCAAAGAGCAATGGGCAGGAGGAAAGGTGCAGTCTAAATGCCAACGTCTAATCACCTATATTCATAAGAAGGAAAACAAATACACACCCTTCCCCCCAGCTTTTTCCAGCTCACATGGATGGCACTGATTGTTGCAAACAGTACTGAAATTATGCTGGCAGTTTCAGCACAGAGCTAAACCTGCTTAGAATTTAAGCCTAGCTTTTAATATGCTGTTATTAAAAGAGATTGTATTTCTAACAAGCCCAATGTGCTGCTCTGTAATATTTATTAAAATATGCATAACTGGAAGGGTTAATGAATGTAAACATGTGTCAACAACAGGTAATTCCAAAAAAGTTCTATTTTTCTTCCCCTATAGACCTAGAGAAGATAAACAACTATGCACAATCTTTTATTTAATTTACATTTCATCTGAGTGCAGATTTACGGAGGAAGTGGGTTTGCTCCTGACTCAATTCCTGAGGAAGCCTAATAAATTAAAATGTTAATCTGCTCTTTCTCAATTCTGTTGAAGGCATCACAGAAGTATCTGACAGTGACAGATAAAAAATAGCATGCTATTATGGTATCTACTACTCAGTACTAACAGGCAGAGACGACCGGTCTTATCGGCTGAGCGATACCATACGGCAGCGCAGTGTTTCCTGGCACTTCCCTTCTGCAGCAAGACACGTGTAAGACAGACATCAAAACTGCAGAGCCAATAGTTAAGAATTCTCCTAAGATTTTAATCATTTCCTTAGGAAGCAGTGCTCCCAGAAACCACATCTACACAACAAGGTGCCACGTTTTTACTATCAATAGGTGCTTATTTACCTGCACTAAGTTGTTCATATTTTCAAGGACTTTTAAAAGCACTCATCAGTCTTCATGATCACATTTTCTCAAATCTGGCTATAGAATTTATTTTAAACAATGTTCCAAAAGCAATAGTTGATTAATAAAGGCCAATGAATGGCAGTATTCAGCTTTCAATTCCCAGTTCTTCCATTGTGCTGCTGTGTGGCTCTGTGAAAGGTAGTTTAATAGAATCACAGAATGGTTTAGATTGAAAGGTACCTTAAAGATCATCCAGTTGCAACCCCCCTGCCACAGGCAGCAAAATCTCCCATGAGACCAGGCTGCTCAAAGCCCCATCCAAGCTGGCCTTGAACACATCCAGTGATGGAGCATCCAAAGCTTCCCCGGGCAACCTGCACCAGTGTCTTACCATATTCAGAGTCTAGAATTTCCTTCTTATTTCCAATCTAAAACTCCCCCTTCTCCATTTTAAAACTGTTGCCGCTCATCTTATCACTATAGGCCTTTGAAAGAAGTCCCTCCCCAGCTTTCTTGTAGGTCCCCTTCAGATACTGGTAGGATGCAATAATAGAAAACATTAAATTATTTAATAGTCAAAAATCCATCATCAGTTTAATCCCATTCTATTCAGTCTTGATCACAGAACAGTAGCTTAGTAGTCAAACTATTAATTTGGTAACAAGACTGTGAAATTACTGATACTAAAATATACAAATATCTGTACCAGCCCAGAAGATGCAGCATGTATTCATTTTTTTATATACTATTTAGAAGGAAAGAAGAACAATCCTTAAGTATTTTATTATCCCCAAGAACTGCGCACAAAAAATAGCCAGATCAACTTAAAATGGAGATTACCAATAGTGCCTTAGAATTCCAGGTTAATGATGCATGCCAGCATGAGCTCTGAACCTCCTTTACTTTTGTACATAACACAACTGGTTGGGGGTTTTTTTCAAGCAGAAAAAATAATGTCATTTTAAAAAATGCTTATAAATTGTCTTCTAACTGGTTCAGGTTTTCTCTCTTCTAAATGCCTAATTAGGGCCACTTCTTTAGTGCTTTTATTTTTTTAGATTTTCATTTAAAATTTAAAATTTCAAAATGCAAAATGAAGCTAAATGTCAGCTCTTTGATATCCTATAGTGTAACCCAGGTGCAGCTGTTGCTCTGGGGACAGCCCTATCTAAGCAACATGTGCTTTGCTCTAGACAAGTTGCTATTTCTGAGCATGACTTGAAATAAATAATTTTAAATGGAACAAAAAAGAGACAGCCAACCAGAGCAGGCTCATCAAGTGTTCAATAACATAATGTCACATTGATAGAAAGGACTGACAAGTCCAAATACAACTCCAAATTTCATCAACAAGGTTGTTCTTCAATGCAAACAGAAATAGTAAAAGGGGAAGAGACAAATGAGGCAGTTGAAACTGGCAGCTGAAAGGAACTGTAGAAAGATCTTCAGTTGATGCTGGCATGTTAAAATTTATCTACATAGCTGGGCTCGAAACCATGCAGTTTTCTGTAATCACATGAAAACTTTTAACTGGATCAAGAGGTTTGTGTTTTAATTACAGGTGGTCAAGAGTATCAAGCCTTATCATATGTACCACAGCACTGGGGAGTACCTGCCTGCAAGCCCAACATTTTCTTCAAGCTTCTGTCACAGGATAGACAAAGAATTCCAAAATAATTAATTTCTAGATGAGGGTGGGTGATAGATTCTGTCCTGGAGTTACCTGGAGACAATATTCTAAGGCCACTGGAAATATAAGAAATTTTAGGGGTTGAATCATATCCTCAAAACCCTGGAGACAAAAATTTTAAAGAAGGTCTTAGGAAGACAACAGGACCAAGAACCAAATCACACAGAGGCCAAGGCAAGCCACAAATTTGTGTGAATTTAAGCTAACCCCATACAAAAACTCTTGGTTGATACAAATTGTTCATCCATTATTCAAATCTTTTCTTGGGGACCAGAGAAGTTCCCTTGGAACAATGAGTTGGCAGCACCCACTCAGTGATGGCCTTTCTTCCCATAATATTTTGCTTTCATGAAAGAGTTGTTTAGGATGTAAACATTTTGTCAACGCCATACAGGACTGGGATGTGGAAAAGCACAGTCAGGAAGGAAGTCAAAGGCTATTTAAAATTCAGCTGTATCTATGACAAATTAATGAGAAGGCTGGAAGCTTGTTTTTAAAAACACAAGACAGTTCACTTCAAAGGCTTCTTGATTTTTTGAGGTTTGTTTTTTTTTTAGAAGAAAATGTTCCACTATTAGCAGCTGCAACTGCTTTTTTTCCTTCCAGTTGCTGGAATTACAGGCATGCTGTTTGTTCAGAGATAAAGAACAATTCAGTGCGGACAAAAATAGGTTTTTTTTACTGCTTTGTTGCTCCTTCTGGAGTCTGACTGGACAGACAGCTTCAAAATATGATTTAATTCCTCTTTTAAGGAATGGTTCTTTCTGTCTATGGACATATTCAGATTTTACTTTCCTTCTATGATGAGAGCCAATTAGATTTTAATTTTAATATGATTTTAATCTACACTCTTCCCACAAATTCTCAGAAGTGCCTTTTACTTTAGACTCTTGAGTCATGAATGTTAGCAGTTTTCTGAATATCTACACGTTGTCTACGCGTGTCTGTAAGGTTCTTCTCACTTAACATCAATTTTCTTACTATTTCTGGTTTATTTTTAGGTGTTGTAAAAGAAGCTCCTTTAGCTTTCTGTGATTACCCTCCACAAACACCATCAAGCTTCCCTTCCTCTCCCAGACTTTCGTGTTGCACGCTCTCACTTTCTCCTTGGATTCTTTCACCTTCTTCCCTTCAGACACACTGATATAAACACAGCCAGATGTGAGATGAATGCAAATGCTTGAAGAGGAGTTTATTTTTTATCATTCTAAATGTTAAATCTGTATTAACCATGACCAAAAGACTCATTCAGCATATTTTATCATCAAGCTTAATATAATGAAAAGCACAGGAGTTTCAGATAGGATGCAATTATGCTGCTATCACAATAATCAGAAATGATTTTCTGTACCTCTTGACAAATACCCTTAAAATGGTCGCTTCTGGGCACAGTTCTACATAAAGATCAGAATGAAGCAATAAACTGAATAAAGAATTATCAAATCCACACCAAATTAACTCACTAACAATTCAAAAGTGATCAAGGGTTTGTGTTCATCTATTGCATGACCAAAGAGGACAAAAAGCAGAATAACTAGCAACTTTTCTGCTTTTTCTATTTGCTTAAAATAATAAAAATACTGTGAAAGAAAGAGAGCTCAGATATTTATATGGAAATGTGAAATCACTTCACCTTTTCACGCTCACTTGAATACCCGGTGTTATTAAGCTACCTCTTTTTGATAACTGAGTACCAGAATGCAGAAGCAGCATTGCTCTCAAGGCAAAAAATACTGAGTTATGAGTGGTGGACAATATTTGCTTAGTAATGAATGCTAAGCTATCAAGGTATGTATGGCAAGCCTGAAAACCTGCAAATAAAACACTTCACAATAAAAATAAACAGAATGAACTTGAGTCAAGAGTGTTTCGTACACATGAAGCCCTTTGCATTTAAAATTATCTTTTATTTTATTTATTGATTTATTTTTATGTTTCTGACCCATTTAAATTAGAGATTAAATCAGCAGGTTCAAAACCAAGGTTTAACTCCACAGATGCCCTAACTTGCAGATGACAAGGGAAGTAGTAGATTTTACCAAAATAAACATTCCAGACTATCAATCTATTCTGTCTGTTTTGGTTTTTTTTGTTTTTTTTAAAGGAAGTACAGATATACCTACATGAGAGAAACATACCATTTTGTATTTAGAGTAACTTGTTACTTGGTTGAAATGGTATGGTGAAAAACAAAAGTAAGAGCTCCGTTCAGTTGTGCTGTTTGGCAGGTCTCCCTGTTTGTTTAATATCAGGCTGTCAAAGCAAGGTGCAATACATTTACTGTCCCTGGGAACTCCAAATGAGACAATCTGGAGAGCTTTCCCTCTACTAGGCTGCTAGGCTTTTACTGCTAGGTATCTTCAAGAAATTAGAATTCCTAACTTGGAATAAATTATTTAACAAATTAAATGAAGAACAGATGTGCACATCAGATATTCTTAATTAGATCCCTTAGCAAAGAATGAGGCAATCCACAGTTTTAATTTTAAAACCAAACCAGCGCTTAACCGAACATCTTCCCTTCAATATAACCATAGTTTCTACATAATTTAGTTACACACATTTTGAAATCAGAAGTAAATGACTCCAGCAAATTGAAACCAAAAAAAGAAAAAACGTTTGTGGAGTGGAGCAAGGGCTTTCTGAATCAAGGGGTTTTTACCTCACAAAGTAGTAAGTCAATGATGTGGAAGACCATGCAGAGTGGAAACTTGGCAGTAAAAAGTGTGAGGAACCACTGGGATGCATACATATGAGCTTCCAGATTGAGGTCTGAGAAATGGCTATGCAAGTCTGGTAACTGCTCCTAAAGTAAAGGAAAAAAGAAATGCTTCAATATTACTCATTAATCTGAATTCTTCATCTACAATGCCAGTAAGTACCAGGTTGCTAAACACTGAAAAACACAACAAAGTGAAATCCTGGCTCATTCTGAACAATGAAAATAGGTTTCTTCAGAAATTTCAGTGCCCATGGTTACAGTTTTTAGTAAGATATCCATTGTGGATTATATCACAGTATCAAATACTATACTGAAACAATACTGAGAAATTACAAAATCTTCAACAACTGAAAGGCAGAGTGGCTGTGAAATCTGTAACAGTCATAGTGTATATTTTTTTTAAGTTATTCCTTTGCTGTGTCTTGCTAGAAATGCTTCTGCTATAAAACCCAATGCATACTGGAACAAGGAGCTCACCTCACAGAGCCTGAAAGCAACAAAGCCCACAACTCTGCCAGGCAATTTCTCTAATTAGGAGCAGGTAGAAGCAACACAAGAAGCACCAACTGTACTACTGTACACTGATGATATATTCATATTCAGTTAATAAAAATCTTTGTTAACATATGCAAATATTGAGAAAACCATAGGCCAAAGTATCAAATTAATTAGTATGTAATTCTACTCCACTAAGCAGTAATAGAAAATATGTACATTTTGACATCTGAAAAATAAGTTATTTAACTTGATAGTGGTTGGTTTTGTTTGGTTTCAATGTATCTAACAGAGGCGTGTATGTCTACAGATACACATGGTCACCTATGATAAATGACTGCAGCAGCCACCTTTCACTATGCAAATAGAAGTGCAAGTTAAAGCTTAATAAGTAGTTAGCAACTCCTTATTAGGCAGAAAAAACAGAGCCATTTGTTTATGTTACATTGCTCTATGAAATAATTCCACCTGAAAAAAAAGAGCAACTTATGGAAAAACACAGTAAAATTTACAAAATGGCCACTTCATTCGCATTTCATAAGCATCAGGATGCCCTGATTTGCCTGACCTTTTAACAGAAAGTAGGACACTGGTGGTAGCAGTCCAGAAGATACTCTGGCCTTAATAGAACAGAAATGTTCTCTCTGAGCAACCGTCATGAAATGAGGAGAGAAAGAGTAAGAAAACAGAAACAAAACAAAACAAACCAGATACCTTCTCTGCTTGGATACAAATGTTAGCAGCAAGATTGGTATATGTAAGAGTCAAGAACTGAGAAATCAATCTGACTTGCAGTGTTTGGATTCAGATATTCAAGTTCCCTGCTTTGGTTCTACCCCACCTCTAAAAGGAGAGGGGTTTTATTGTCCAGCAGCTTAAAGAAGCAAAGTATTAGTCCTTTCTTCATACCAGTATTTCCAGTTATGAAAGCAGAAGAACTTGCCCCACCTGCATCAACTTCTCCAGCTGGAAAAATTTGCAATGGAGATCTTCAAAGTTATTTCTGTAGAGGTCCCTCAAGCCATAGTCATACATTATTTTCACAAAGACACAGAATGCCTGCTCCTCTGGCATCTGTTTGGAAAACACATAAACATCAGTTTAAAAACTGAGCCAATGCTGGAAATACCTTACACAAATACACACACTTATGCATGTCAATTTCAGAACCAGGGATATATTAAAATATTCAGCAAAGCACTCTTTGAATGGAGAATTAAGCAACTAAAACCTCAAGGGGACTATTCTCTTTGATGAACACCTTGATTTGGCTCTGTAAGATCTGTTTTGAAGAAAATGTGGGATCTAACTGCGGGTTCATCTAAGCATTCATCCCTACAGCAACACAACTGTCATCAGTGTTATTTCTGTAAATAGGTACAACCAGTACATAACTCTCAGCTACAGAACAATTAAAAAAAAAAAAAAAGGAAAAAAAAAAAGAAAAAAAAGGCAGTGATTTCTGATTTTCAGGAGAACTGAGGTCTAACCAACACTTAGAGTAATGCTCATCTGCTTTCATCCAAAATCCAGGACATCAAACTGTCCGAAGGCAGGATTCCCATGATGAATAAGAAAACTACAGATTTTGCCTTTAGAACCTACTTGTGAACTCAAAAGGGCTGATAACACCTATTAAAATCATGACTTTTCCAGAAACCCTATCACCATAATCTCTATTTCATTTTGACCACAATATCTCACCCAACAGTTTTAGAAGGTGACACTAAAAGCTACATGGGCCACTCTGAAGTCACATTTGTTGGCTTGAGCCCAATGAATGTTGAATTTGTGGGAAGCCCTGTGTCATGAAATCTCCACTGATAAGACATCTCCCCCTCTTTCCCCCATGCCTTCAAGTAACAGTAGTAAGACAGGAACAAGCGAAATCACTGTTGACCCCCAATCAGGTTTTCAATCATATTAAAACCAACCTTTCTTTTGCAGGCACCAGTTTGTAACAAATGAAAACAATTATTGAGTATTGAGAATGACACCTCTTGACCTTTCAGTATATTCACTCATTCAGTCTCTTGCCAGCTCCTTATCAAATATCAGCAATGGATAAAAGCTCAGTACTTCCTTCAAAGAGAATTTTAGTCTCTTGGTATTTACTTCCAGGCTTTCATCTTTTATGTTCAGCCTATGACGATGGCCTGTCTTCAAGGCCATGGGCAGAGGCTTTGGTTTTCATTTTCACACATCACAAAGGAGACTAACTAGTTAGCATAAAGAACAGCCAGATCAGCTGCTAGCCACCCGTCCAGGCTACATTCGCCTAGGACAAGCTCTTGGGAATTACTCAAAGCTCTTTACCACATTTTTATCTGGATGGATCCCTACTGACAGCAGATAAAAGCTGCAGACAAAGTAAAGGGAAGAAATAGTTTTATCCTGACCAAAAGGCTCAAATCTGCTCTATCATAAGGTGAATGCAGATTTCTTTTTTTTTTTTTTTTGTGAAGTAGCAATTATTTCTAATAAAATGACAGATGCTCATGCACAAGCAACCTACCTTGCATGCTCAATCAGACACACGTGCACTGACAATCATCCCTCCCCCAAGACAGGGAGAGGGAGCAGAGGTAAGTACCAGGCCAAAGTTGTTTACAGGCAGAGGCCACCAAACCCTTGCCTTCAGCAGACAGAGGTTTCCAATATTACCAACCCCAAGAATTCAACATGGTCAATGAAGTTTTAATTTGTTATTTAATTTTAAGCAAACCAAATATTTTTGGCGTTTCCATTCTGGTTTTTAGCATTTAGATATTTGTCCCTTGTTATTATTTTCTTTGGAATCACAGAAGCGAGAAATTTACTATTTTTTAAAAGGAAATTTTAGTTTTTCATGTAGCAATAACTCCAAATAGTAGCCAACAGGACAAAAAAACAAACAAACAAACAAACAAACAACACAAAAACAATAGTCGAATACCATGAGACTAATGAATAGAGTTGGCAACACTGTCCCCCTACAATTAGAAGTTACCTGCTCATCTTTGATGGGAATTTCATCAAAGCAGCAAAATCACAAAAATCCAGGATGGAGGTACAGGCTACCCACCCATCCCTGAAAGGTATCTACACTGAAGAGAAAGGATATCCTGTCCCAGAAAAAAAAAAAAAAAAAGGAAAAAGGAAGGGGTCTAGAAGTTCATGCAAAGATAGAAAAGTTAGAGGAGTTAGAGAGGGTCTTACAAGCATTCACAGCATACTGATTGGTTGAGAATTTAAGAAAAACAAGAGTGTGAGGACATCCTGGGAAGGTCCCAACTTACATGAGCTCATTGAGACCGCTTCCCTTCCCCCCTTTCTCTGATTATTTCAGTTTAATATCCTATTATGAAAGCAAATGTTATAAAGGGCATATTAAAATGAGTGCAATTGCCATTTAGTATTCCCTGTGCACAGGACAATCTCTCCTAACTCCAGAAACACTGGAAGGGGAGGTAATTCTCTGTAGTAATGACAGCACACAACTCGGCGAGGGGAGCTGAAGCATTAGTCAAATGCTAAGAATATGACACCCACTCACTTCCAAACAACTCTGGTATTGAAAACGGCTTATTCTTCCAGTGGAACTTAAAGATCCTTCTTTGGGTAATTTAATTGCAAAATAACCGTTAGATAAGCTAATTCACAGTATATGTGGGTTTGCAATGATGTGACTAATTCAGGTTTATCCTTAAAGGATCTAAAGCTTCTCTGTAATGCTGTCATTGTGTATATCACGCTCCTTATGTCTTCAAGGAGTCATAGATCTCACTAGGAATTACAATTTAATCTGAATTTGAGCTCTGGATGCCTTAGGAAATGTACCTGTAACATATATAGCACCAACAGCTGACTCAAAACCACAGTCTGAAATGTATTTCAACTGTGATTAATCATTTATTAATTAAAGCCTGACAGAAAAAGCAGCCAAGAGCCTGAGTAAGAGTTACTGTTGGGATTTTGGGTGGTTTATTCAGATATTCTTTACAAAATCCACACTACTTGAATCTGCTGCTTTTCCTCTGATACATCAGTTAAAGCATCATGAAAATATAAAAACTGCATATTAATCTATCTCTACATGTGTATTTAGGAAGAAACAGATCAAAGTTTGTACAGCTTTTAGTTACAGGCTGAAATATCACGGTTAAAATTCAGCTTTCACTCAAAAAAATACTATAAAATGTCCCTAGGAGAAGTCTCACTGAAAATTAATGAGCCTGCTTGCCCTAGTTACCTACTCTGAGAGTATCTCCCATAGTTCAATTCCCCATAAACACAAAGGGTGTTCACCTACATGACAACTAAATTAAAAGAAAATATTAATATGTAACAAATCAGTTTCATGTTTTGACACAGAAGTGCTTGACAATTTAATGGATTTCTCCTCAATAAAGGAAAATCTACATTCATAAAGATAGAACCCATTAGTCACTATTTGCCAAAAAGCAACAAGAGGAAAATGAATAGAGACAAATAAACAACAGTAAATTTCTGTCAAATAGCATGTTACAGTACTACTGATTTTTAAAGCTGCTTTGCTTTCAAATATCAAAGCTTTCATTTAGCAATTAACTCACATGAAGTAGAAGCACAGCTGCAAGGAAAGACTGTCCCTGGCAATAGCCAATGTCTTCATCATAGACAGAGTATGCCTAGAAAAAATAAAAGACCAATATATATTTAAAAACGTACACAGGCATTAGCAAAGAGGCTACAATCAAAGAGCTATTCAGGATACATCATACTACGCAGGATAAAATAATAAAGGGAGTGGAAGTGCAACCATTCCTGCAGAGGCTCTCAGGGTACTTGAGAAAACATCTACAGGTCACCCTCAATTCTTCCATTGATGCCATATCTGTAAATTTTTATTTGTATTTTTCAAACAGCATGAATAGAGTTAGAAGCAATTTCCCTTCACCCACCTCAAGGTTAATTTTGCTGAGGGCAGTAGCAATAGGGCTGTAACAATTTAACAAAGAGAAAAAACAGGGTAGTTTGTCTTGTGGTGAAACTGCTTGTTTGGTTTTGAGAAAACAAGTTCTGACATTGTGAAATTGCAGAACCTGAGGTAGGGTGTTAGAAAACCACCAGGAATGACTCTAGCTTGAAAAGTTCACCAGAAACAGTTTTTCCATGTCCTTGTTATGCTGAAGAATGAACAAGACTCATTTTCCTATGGTTTGACTGACACAGTACTTTTCCCTTAGTCTTAAAACAACAGAACTAAAATAACCAACCTTTACTCCCCCCCTTAATTTTTCTGAGACAAGAAGGGAGATACTGCTTTTCAAGAGATGTCAGAGAATGTTAAGAATTTGAGGAAACATGAGAAAGTGTAAGCAGCAGCAGCAGGATGGACACTGGCGAGAGAGACATCCTGAAAGGAGAGATGGACACTGGAGAGAGAACAAGCATGGCACTAAGGTTACAGCCAGGGAAGAGAGAAGCACAAGGTGAGAGCTACAGGGAGGAAAAAGCCACATGAATCAGAAAATTCACTTTGCCCCCACACCGCCTCCAAGCCTGTTTACAGATAGGAGTGTTTTGAACTGGAACACTCTGCTTATTTTCTTTTTTAAGTCTTCAATGAAACGAAGATTGCAGAAACACTGACTGGAGGCAGAGAAAGCCTGTGAACAAACACCTCAGGTATGCCAGCAAACCAACACCACCTGGGTCTACCATACAGTATTTCAAAGAGAGGGCTAAGCTGCCTCTTCAAAATGTACAAAGAATGGTGACTTCAAAAGCGATGCGACTCCTTTCCAGCCATCTCACACTTCGTGTTAATACTGTTATCATCACTGTGAATACTGTGCTGTGTCCTGCACCTGGGTCACAACAACCCCCTCCAAGGCACCAGGACTGGGACAGAGTAGCTGGAAACTGCCTGGTGAAAAAAGACCTGGGGGGGTGATGAACAGCACTAGTGTGGCCAGCAGGACTAGGGCAGGGATTGTCTCCCTGTCCTTGGCACTAAGGAGGCTGCACCTTCAATCCTGGGTTCAGTTTTGGGGCCCTCCCTCAGTACAAGAAGGACATTATGGGGCTTGAGCATGTCCAGAGAGGGGAAACAAAGCTGCAGAAGGGTCTAGAGCACAAGTCTTGTGAGGAGTGGCTGAGGGACCTGGGGTTGTTCAGTCTGAAGAAAAGGAGGCTCAGGGGAGACCTTCTCACTCTCAAACAACTCCCTGAAAGGAGGTTGAAGCCAGGTGGGACCAGTCTCTTCTCCCAAGGAACAAGGGATAGGACAAGAGGAAACAGCTTGAAGTTGTGCCAGGTGAGGTGTAGGACATGAAGAACAATTTTTTCCCTGAAAGAGTTGTGAAGGCCTGTCCCAGGCTACGCAGGGCAGTGGTGGAGTCCCCATCCCTGGAGGGGTTTCAAAGCTGTGTGATGTGGTGCTGAGGGACATGGTTTAGTGGTGACCTGGCAGTGCTGGGTTTGCTGTTGGACTCTATGATTTTGAAGTTCTCTTCCAAACAAAATTATTATTTCCAAACAAAATTATTCTATGGTTCTATAATTTCAAATAATTTCTGCCAGAGATGTTGAAATGGAGGCCAAAACATATTTGAAATCTTTAAACCATCTTTCCTTTTTCATTCTGATGTGCAAAGACAAAGAAAGGTTTATAAAGAATTCTGTAATGATTCCAGAAGAGATTTCTGCAAAGAATATAGCCTGAGTATTCCCTTAAAGGTCACTGTTTATAAACAAATCATCCATATGTTTCCTAATGCATTTGTAGCTTTGTGACTTCCAGCTCTTTGCCATTTGTCTATATATACTTTTTTTGAAGTATGGTAAATGGGATTAGTTAGAAAATGAAGGAAAATAATCCCAATCCATTGCTCAGTTTTGGTGGCTAAGAAAATATAAGAAGACTAGTCACAAAGATCACACAAAACAAAACACTGTACAATATACTAGTTTAAACCACTTCTAGCCACAAAAGTAAATTATAAAAAATAACTCCAGAAGTGTACAAGAGCAGACACAAAACTCTGAACTGGAAAAAGGGAAAAAAATAATTAAACTCTCCTGGAAAATATTAATTTAAAAATAGTCTTTAGCTACTAACTAAGCACTGAATTAACAAACATTACTTTTAACACTGAAATTAATATTGTATATGACTAATTAGAACCATCCACTGGTTAATCATAATGAGTTTTTACTTAATTGTTCCCCAAATCTATCAGTTTGTGGATGTCTGAATATTTTATTTCTGTAGTATTCCTAAAGGATGTATTATTTCTGCTTTTGAAAGGCCACCTCTGCTTAGAAACAGATATGCAGAATCACAAATAATAAATGTGATTGATGGTTTCTTCATACCATGAAACAGCAATTTTACTTAAAAAAAAAATCAGGCTGAACAATTAATAGCAAATTAGCAACATTCTGTTCTCTATTTTGAGAAGCATTTATAGCACAATAGCTAATAATTTGCTGAAAACAGTAGTAAATTAATCCAGACAAGTCTTAAAATAACTACATGGAAATCAACACATTCAAACAAAACAAAACAAACAAACAAAAAACCCCAAACCTGACACAGATTAAAAAGCAAAGGAAACTATCAGAAATAAAAAGAAATGGCAATTGTGAAAGAAGTAGATTATGGCAAAAGAGAGAAAATGGTCAGGGTGCAAAAAAAATCCTCACTCTGCATGTTAAATATAAAAAATATGAAGGAAGACCAAGAAATGTTCTCATAATCAGCTTCCTCAGTACATTAATATTAGTAATAAATCCATTTCAAACACATCCAGAACAGGAAGGAGAAGAAAGTCTCTACTTGGAAAATATATGATCAAGGTTGAAATGTTGTATTTAAACTATGGCAGAAAATCCACACAAACTTTCCTTGTGTCTGTTTTATTACAGAAGAATCACAGAGGTTGTCATCAGGCTGGAACCAATTCTAACAGGGGATATGTTGAAGGATATCTCTCCAACCAAGTGTAAGATATAATAAATTAAAAGGATTAAAGATACTAGAAATGTATTAAGAACAGACAATATTTTCCCAAAAAGCTTAGGGGGAAATAAACTGGTAAATCGTTAATTGGCTGATGAAATCAAAAGAATAGATGACAAATTTGAAATGTTTGTAAAAAGAGGTGCTCCACAGAACTACAAATTAATAAATATTGGACAATCTGGTTTAAAAAACAAAACAAAAAAAAGCAGCCTGCTTGATCGGTTAACTTTAAAAAATTATTTTCCACTAGGTTCTTCCCCAAAATCTTCACAAGCAGTTGTTATCAGGCTTGGATATTAACTTCATGAGAATAAGATCAAACTGAGAAAGATTCTGCTGTTAAGTCAAAGCATCATAATTCTGGCAACTAAAGATTTATATTTTAATGAAATCTCTAAAATCTACATGATTTCATTGTATTTGCCCAAAGCAAAAAGATTTTTGAAGCTTTATGGATATTAAATTTCCAATTCTAGTTTTAAGTAACCTATGGGACTTGAAATTGCTGAAATATGATGTAATTTACCAAAACAGCCTAAAAAATAATGATGCTGCCTACAGATACCACCACAACATATTAACAAAAGACATGAGATTAATTATTTAAGATTTATCTTTTTAAGGGACTGAGGATCATTAACTTTGTCTTTTGACATGAAATACAAAAACAAAGTAAAATCCCAAAGCCCCTCTTGCTGTTGCAGTCATTGTAACGTTATTATTTCAAGAGAATGGGATTTTTCCCATGACAACCTATGACAATGTTGCAGTCTTTTAAGTTATTATTTTCTTAAGCTCTTGGGGAATTTCCAATCACAATACAGTTAACTGAAATTTGAAATATTCTCTGTCTCATAAATGGGAGTTAATGAAGATTCTGAGTTGAAGCCCACTTTCATTCATTTTAACTAAATGAAGATCTCACCCAAAGAATTAAAATGCCTTTTTAATAGTTATCTGTCTTCTGAAGAGAACTACAATGCTGGTATTAGAACAGCATCGTTCAAAAGTGAATAGAAGCAACAATGTCTCACCACAGAAAGTCAGTAATACAGAACTGCCTGCATGTTTGGAAAGTGAATGAAGAATCCAGAAATGGACAGGAATTCTTCCCTATCATAATTAATGGTGGAAAATCTCCCCAGATAGAGTCCACTATGTACAGAAAAATTCCAATTAAGTACCATTTAAAGACAAATGGAAAGGTTGCTGATCTGAATTGAAAACCTCAGTCATTGGATTTCTGCAACTACTGTGTTTGAGTCCCAGAGTGAAATATTTTTAATAATTCTGCATCCTCATGAGCACAAAAGTGATTGGTTATACTTGTTAAAGTTCAAATGTACTTAACACAACAAAATGCAAAACACAGACTGAAATCTCAGCTTACAACCATGTTGCCTATTTGTCTTTACCACAGCACCTCGATGGCATTACAGACAAAACATTACAATTGCATTAGAAACCAGAGAGAGCTCATGAAAAATATTTCTCTAGTGTCTGCCTCCTACAAAGGTCTTGCATTTCCAGAGCTTTTATTTCCCCCCACACAGTGCTCAGCAATGCAGAGGGAAAGGCTCTACTGCTCTCCACCTCTCATCTGCAGAATGGTGCCTCTCTCATCTCCTGTCCCCTCTCTGAAGAGCAACAGCCAGGCTGCTTGGTAACAGCCAGGCCAGCCCAGGACAAAGGAAAATGTTACAGGAACCGAATGCAAGTTTTTCTGGGGAGAATTACAAATCTCCTTTTCTCTCATTCTCTACCCCTGTGTCACTACACTAAGGATGGCAATGATCTAGGGAATCTACTCTGTGCCTGACACAGACACAGTGCTGTGCTGAAGTCCATGTCAATAGAGTTAACTGACTTACACGGTGTCTGAAAAACAGATTGTCTCAAGAAAACGTCCATACTCTGATGCAGACTTCTCATGCAACAAGGTATTTTACGACCAACTCGGTTGCTGAATAATTTTAGTGACAGTATAATTTAAAATCCCATATCTAAATTTATTATAAGGCGAACAGTCTGAAAGTAATAATATTCCTACAACGGCAGCATTTAGGATGTACCACATTATACAAGGAATTTCTGTGGTAACTGAAATCTGTATTTTTAGAAATCAGCTACTCATTTATGGAGTATCAGGCAGAGGCACGTGTATGTTATACAACATGCCTCCTCCAGAGCTATAAGGGCTGAGAGAATGAAGAAATCTTCACATTTATTCAGCCATTCTGAACATACTAAAGCCTTCACTCTTTCCAGCATTCACAATCCTGACCTTTTCACTAGTACAGTCTCAGCAGAAAGCCTATATGCAAGAACAGTACTGCTGCTGCCTTGCTGAGCACAGATGCGGAGAAGGAACCTTATTAATATGTAAATGGAGAAGCCAAGATAACATTTAAAATCCTTTGCATGAAACAAGACAACAATATTTACTAAAATTGCTCTTCAACCCAGAAGCAAAGAAAATAAACAACTAAAAATAGATGAAAAATCATTATTAACTGATTCTGTTTACGTGCCTCTGTTTATTCTAAAATTGGCAAATAGACTCTTACAGGAAAGAAAAAGATCTGCTCTCTGACAAATGATTAAACCAAAGTGGACAAGTACTGAAATTTCCCATTTGTAAATCTGAGGAGATAGTAAGGATTGAAAAATGTGGAAGAATACGTGCATGCTGAGGAGAAGTGATCATCTGAAAAAAGATGCTGCAATGAAATGGAAAATAGAAATGGAAGTTAAACCATCATCTTACAGAGCAGCACCAAGCAGCAGCTCTGCCATGCTGAAGGCTGAGCCAAGGAACAATCCATCATCCACAGCTTATCACAGTATAGAAGCTACCAGTCGCACAAGAGCAACTTAAAGACATCTTCACATTTCAATTATACAGCAAAGAAAGCCAAAAAAACCTCAAGCCTGTTGGAGCCCACTCAGTATTAGCTTTGCTGAAAACCCAGTTTATTATTCCCTGTACTAATGTGGGTACCAACAGACACGGGAACGATGACTAAACCTGAGCGTTTCTTTTCACAGCAAACCAGCTATCATGTCGATGCTGCACAGAAAACCTTCAGGCAAATACGACTGGGATTAGGAAAAAACTACAAATTGGATCAACCAAGGAGACAAGTATTTAGTAACAAAATATGTCATGATACGAATGATTCATATTCTTCCGTAGTTCCTTTACTGGAAAACTCCAACAGCAACTCTGAATTTCTGAAATGCAATTCAACCATTTCCAGAAAAACAGGGAAGCACTGCGTCTATTTTTCCAGTTTGCCCAGTAAGAACACTCAGCTAGCTAACCTGATTGATTTCCCTGCCACAAACTCCCTTCCTCCTATTAACGTCACAGTGGTTGGCTGTCGAATGGGAGTTACTTTAATCAGAAATTAGAGAAAGCACATCGCACGTTAAATTCTGCACTGCACAACTCTCCGAACTGTTCTGGGGACCGTTTCTGCCAAGTGCTCTGATTCCCTGGAGCATCGAGCTGTTAACTACATATGCATGCGTGGAAGTAGGTCGGGAGTACTATTCTGTTGGGCCTTGTAAGGCCGCCAATGAACTCTTGAAACAGAGCTTAGATTCACATAGTTTTTAAATAAAAGTGTGCAAGGTGCTGAACTGTTTTCCGAATGACATTCCTTCTGCACAAACCTAACTTGGGCGATGTCCTCAAGTGAAATCTCCAGTCTAGAATCAGGAACTCTTTTCATTCCTTATCACCATTGTCAGCCTTAAAGTTTATTTTTAGATACTTTGTCACATAAATGTTCTGCAACGGAAAAAGTTTCCATCTTTCCTGATTTCCAACTGTTCTGAGGAAGAGATTAAGAGATGGAACTAAAACTGACAGACCCGTTAAAATGAGGCAGTGAGCTTTTAATGGTTTTCCTTTTTATCTGACAGCTCAGATCATCTCTCATTTCAGTGGGGAATGAAGAAAATGCTCTTCAGCTTTTCACCCTCCCACTTGAGGACAGACCTTTTCTAGCCCTATTCAATAATCCCATCCATCAAAACTCTTGCTTTCATACTAGAAGAAGGGCAGGAGTGCACAGCCACTCTGTTAAGTTATTCTAGTGATAAAAAGCAACCAAAATATTATTTTAAATACAGATTTTTGAGATTTGTTTTTCTTTTCCAAAAAAACAAATGACAAGTTTATAAGCAAATGAATTAGCTTTAAACAATTTTTCCCAAACTCAACACATCACATCAAGGTCCAGCCAAACCCAGCCATAGCCAGATCATGTGTAGAACAGAGCCATGGAAGACAACAGCGTAAGAAGGAAAAGCTGATGCCCAAAAATCTACACAGCAGTTGTGCCTGAACTCAGTACTGGCATGTAGGTGGAAGCTGTCAAGAATAAAACCAGTAAACTTATGAATAATTCCATGGATATGGCTGTTCTACCAGGAAGCAATGCTTCCCAAATCCTCCTTCAAACCAATGAGCACATGACAGAACGAGGCAGTCAAAAGTATCAACTAGGATTTTTAGAAAACCTTCAACAGGATCGCTTCCCAAAGACTTTTTAGGGAAGTAGGCTGCTATAGAAGGTCATCTTCTGCACTCAAATAATTATCTGAAGGATAGAAAGCAAGAGGTAGGAATAAGCAGTCAATTCTCACCCACGGAATGAAGGTGAGGTCACTCACAGAACCTTACAGAAAGCCGTGCTAGAGCTGATGCTGTTTAAAATATTCACAAATCATAGAGAACACATAAAAATAGCACAGTAACAAAGGCTGCTGATGAGACAAAGCTGCTGGGAGCCGTAAATTAAAAGCTGACTGCAAAGATGCTATGCAGAATGTGTTCACATCAACAGAAAGTGGCAGGGGTCATTCAACTGCAGATAAATAGAAAACGTTTCACAGGAAAAGCAGAGCATGTTCAGTAACCTGTTAGCTGGCCAGTTTCAAATTCCTTCATGTGCATCTTGTTCACGTTCTAACTTGAACAGCATTTATCCATGTTTGCCATGGCTGACTACACAACGTACAGAATTTCAATAAAATTGCCTTCTCCAATGAAACCTGGATTTTTATTTTTTTCATATTAGCTTGTCGAGATCTATTTTCAGTAAACTCAAGAGGCATTCATTATAACACACTTCTCACATTTAGTTCTCGATAAGCTGAATGCTATTCCATCATTTTTCACTTAAATTGTATCAAACTGACAAGCTCACAATTACCTGCATTGTCCTAGTTATTCTTTTCAAAGATTGGCACAGGAACCGTTTTCTTGTAGCCCTCTAGAGCCCTCCAAGATTAGTGAGAAATCAATATAATTGGTTTAAAGTTCTCTCTCCTTTTTTTTTTTTTTTTTTTAACGTGAATCACTCATGACAATGAACTTCAATACACGTAACCTAAGCAACTCTATTTAACAGTCATCCAAATTATTGTTTGAAGAGGTGTCTGTATCACCACAGAATTTATCTGGAGAATGGGAATATGGATCATTATACCCCAAAGGCAGGACACTCTTTTCTGCTTGTTATGACAACTCCATCTTTTCTGTCTATTAATCAACTGGAGGTGGAAACAGAGTAATAAGTAAAGGGAAGGTAGTGGAAATGGCTTTGACTAAGTTAGTCTTTTATTCTCCATGTAGAAAAAGAATGTAAAATGAAAACTGAGTGCCAGAAAAAATAAAAATCTCCAACTGACAGCCACGGAACTACCTATCTAGCTGCAGTATTCAACCTTCTGGATCTCTCCTGAGCAACAAAAGTCTTCAGTACAAATGTTTTTCATTTAGTGCTTCAATTCCCTGTAAATTGAAAAAAAATTATCAAGAGTGTTCTTTGATCAGAGATGATCTGAGAGCCACGAGTGAAAAGCTACACACACGCATTGCCTGTGGAAAGGTCAGCTAACCTGTCTCTAGAAAATTATCTAGAGACACTCTTGCTTAACCTCATAGCAGCACTTGCTCTGAAGGTTTCTCTTCCTCTGAAAACCTCTTTACTAGCAGAGAGAAAAAAAATAATTTCTACTACAGCATGCTTCTACTGAAGGGGACTTCTGACATGAAACTGGCCATTAGCAAAGTGAGGTTGAGCCTCACTCCTCTCACACACATCTAAGGAGGTAGGAAATGTGAGGCTATAAAAAGTACTCCAGGCTATGCCGTACTGCAGAAACACTACTCTTCATCTAAATAAAGCTTTAGAGAGTTATTGATTAGTGACCTGGGTCAGAACAGGGTTAGCAGGGCAAAATACAGTCATAGCAAAATATGGAACACACTTGAAAATTCAGAGTACTGACTGTACCTTACAGATTTTGTACAGAGATTCCTGACCATCTCCTTCTGTATCTTTGAAATAGTCATGTGCTGGAAATGTACGATGAATATCTCGTGTAATGACACTCTCCTGAGCAGAATCCTGTAATAACAAAAACACAAATTAAAAAAAAAGAGAGAAAAATCCCATGTATTAGCCCGGTAACAGTGTAATTAAACATAACAGAATATAAAATTCAATATGCAGTCAATGTGGATACATTAGATAACTGCTTTACTGACTCATCCTCCAAAAATGCTCTGAGAAGAAACTGAAAAATCCTCTAGTCTCATATGCAGTAATAATTCGACAGTTTAATGAGAGCAATGTGGCATGTTTTCTGTCCTTCTGGCTTACAGTTAAACTTTAACACTCATAGCAATGACTAGTTATTTAATTGTAGGTGCATTTTTACCACATATGCTTACTGTATTTCTCTGGGAGTGAAAAAAAGAAAAAAAAATTAAAAAAAGATAAAAAAGGTATTAATTTAAAGCCAGTGTTAATTACAAACTGGAATGATTACTTGGAAACATTCAAAGTTTACCATTATGTAGTCTTTAAAGGACCAAAACCAGAAGTACCAGAAAATGTTATACATTCAGATAAATCCCATGTCTCTCTGCCACCATTTCCAATTCAATTACATTTTCCCATCGACTAGCAACTAAGGATAAATCCAGGTGTTTAACCACGGGTGTCAGATGCCATTTCAGAAGCCCAAAGACAACCTTGCCTGGAACAGCTGCGGCTGCAGAAGGATACAGTTCTGCTGCAAGTGCTGCATCATCCCTGCAGATTCCATGTGGGTGATTTGCATACACAGCGACAGCTAAGATGACACCAAATGCCCACATTTAGGCAACTGAGTTACTTCCTGGACATACCTAGTTCTGTAGATAAATAACTGCTTATGATGCTGCATTTCTATCAAAAGATGGAAATCACTGCCACCAGACCTGAGAAACATCCCTGTCTATATGAGGAAATGGTATCAAAATGTCAGAGCTAGAACTACAAGAGTTAATCACTTATCTTCAGGTTGTTACCCTCAGTGTGAGATAGTACCTTGAGGTGGATAAATACCATAAGGGTCCTTTTCTCTATGACTTTGGTAATCCTAAAGGAAAAACCAATAGAATCCTTACCTCCAACATGAAAAAAAAATCCTGTATAAATACTTTTACTTAGGAAATAAAATAGAGAAATGCTTCTAAACCCTCAGATGGTAGTTTGTAATCCAGGATTTTCCACCAAAAAAAAAGCTTCTTTACACCTGCTGGAGTCAGCAACCGGGTAATCTCCCAAATTCAGATGGCTTTCTAATCCCCTAAAGCCTCTACAGTGAGCCTCTGCCATACCGTAATGTAGCTGCCTGGGAAGGGGGGCACCTCAGCCAGAAGGCCACAGCAATTCCCAATTGCAGTTTCCCTTTGTGCCCATCCATAACCAGCACAGAAGCTGACATTGCCCTGGGCTGGATCAGGCTACCCCAGAGCTGAAAACCCATCATTATGTTTCTCCAGTCACTTCAGTGGCAGCTACAGTCAGAATGAGCATAAACATCACTTTAGCAAGTTTTATAACAGTTCTAAGTGTTAAAATGTCACAGATTAAAAGTTATGAGTTTGGGTTTCTTTGGGGGTTTTTTTTAATGTAGTTTTCTATTCGCATCCACATTCTCATTTCCTTTGATTCTCTCCACCCTCCATGGTAAACTATGGCTTCATCTTCCCTTCCCCATCCCTCTCTGCACTTGACACAATCCTCCAGTTCTTGCCCAGAGAAGTCTTGCTTCTTCTCTCTCCAATCTCTCCCTAAAGGTCACAGCTGCTCTGAATCTTTGCTATCATTAATTTAGCCATTTACAATGTCCTCCTTTGCAGTGATTTCAACCGTCGCTTTCCCTTTGCTTGACAATAACATCTTTAGTATAAGACAATAACATGGTCTGTAGTTTGTAAATACCAGGTATATTGTTATGTTCTATGAAAAGGAAAGCTTGCAAAGAGAGGCAATGCTTTTATTCTGTTAACTGGAGAAAATGAACACTTTTTGGTTTTTTTACCAAATTATCATAATTTTCAGGGCATCTAAGCACCATGCAACTATTAGCTACCAAAACTAAACACACAAGTCTAAATCACATGCAACAAACCCCAGAATACTAATCAAAATTTAATAATAAGCAGTTCTTTAATGAGACTTCTTTAATGAGTATTTTCATTTACACGTCTTTCAAACCCAAGAGAGGCTAAATAAATGACACCTTCCTCCCAGAGTGATCTGACAATTTAGTTACACTATGAGCAAATGCCTTAAACAGCATTTAGGATCTACTATTACTGCACAGCTAGAGAGTCCATTATAAAAATCTGTTACTTTAATTCTTCAGCACAGATTTGTAAAGATTTTAAAATTTGAAAAGGCATTTTGAAGAAAACAAATAATCGAGCACATAGAAGTTGACAAGGTAGATGTCCAATGTAGGACCAAAAAGGTATTTGTAAAAAGGCCTAATTGCAAATTCACTTTTACTTTACTGAGATCAAAGGAGCCTGAAGCAGAGGCTTCAGCATTATTAACAATAGATGCTTCTAAAAAGCCAGAGGAAAACAATTAAATGGACCCAAAATGAAATTTAAGCTGAAAGGCACAAGAACCGACTCCTTATCAAAAGACAACATCCATGTGAAGTATCATAAACATATAATCTAAAAGAAACAAATTAGAGTGAAGATCAGTGTAAAAATAATTCTTAAAATATATTTAAAATATTTTGGTTAAGTTTCTACCTTTCTACAGAGTTTATTGATAGCACTGTTCTCAGGAGTACCACAGCAGGTGATCTTAGTTATCCTAATTCAGATTTTCAGAGGATTTTTGTTCTTCTGAAAGTCATGATTAGTTAATTTATTATGAAAAAAAGCTAAGGTGAGATGGCTATCAAAGCACTCAGAGTTCTAATGATCTTTGTCACTTCTAATAATCATTTCTGTGCTGCCAACTCAGAGAAATAATATTCTACTGAGGAAAAGAATTATCTTCATATGTCAACTCTATGACAGCTGACATCCCACTGAGCACACTTTCTGCTTTGAGTCGTCTCACTTCTAGAACAGCTCAACTTCTGCAGCTGTGCAGCAGCTGTATTGGAATACTGACTCCTTGACATCCCTGCCATTTTCTACTAGTATGATGCTGCTGAACGTGGACGTTTGGTGCCAGAAGGCAGACTGACAGAAATACAGGAACAAGAAATTATCTTACAGAATTGTTAAAAGAAAACTAAGGGTACATCGGCCCTGAAAATTAAGAAATACAGGGCCAGCTTCATGCATGCACATCAGGAATTATTTCTTAATGAAGAACATTTCACACACACTCCACATCTGTCGTCACGAGTGTACCCATTCTGGTGTGACTTCTGGTTAGGGTAGAGAAGAGACTCCTGTAGGTAAAGCCATGCTGCAAACCTGGAGGGCAAGTGTGGCATGAGGCAGAAGAATGCATTAAGAAAAATCTTCTGGGGTGCAACACCTGACTGCTGTGGTAAGACTCAGATCCCTTCCCTACTCTGCCCAAAATTAGTTACATGAAACCAGGCACATCACTGACACAAAAAATTCCACGTGTGGTCACCTGAGTTTTACCCACTGTGCAACTGCCTTTATTACAGCTGTTGACTCAATGTGGAGAAATGCAGAATTACTTACAGTTTCAATTAAAGGAATTCAAGAGCTTTATATGAACAGTAAAAAAAATAATAAAACCAGGTCACAGGTGTCTCAAACCTGGCATTCAAACCGAGCAATACTTCTGACCTCAATCTCCTTTTGCTCCATTTCCCTGGTTAATAATAATTTCCCATCTCAGTAGGGTGTTCTGAAAATCAATTAACATCTGAAGCACTGAAATACTGCAGTGATGAGTCCTACAGAACTACCAATGAGAGAAGTAATAACTTCATGCTCAAATCCTGATCCAAATGGTATATAGTAAGGCAGAGAGTTACATAGTGGAAAAATAGTAAGGGGGAAGAAAAAAAAAAAGGGGAAAAAAAAAAAAAGATGCTCATTAGATAAGCACTATTTTCTGTACACAGCAAGTCAGAGATCCTGGGAAGCAGACAACCCAAAGCCACAGAACTGTGTGTGCTCAAGAACACATCATTATGCACATGAGTAGGCAAATTTAATATTGTACTTGTTGAATCTTAAGCTCCTTCAAGTTTGGTTTTATCCCATATGTTCATATACAAACCCAATAGGATTTGTATGTGCTGAAGACTCAGTACAAGTTTGCCTGACTGGACTCACTGATTTTGCATCAAATCATCCCACTTGTGCTTCACCTCTTCAGTAGCTAAAACCAGCCAGAACCCTGAGTAATAAGGAACGTATGACAAGGAAAAGAAATTTAAAATGTTTTTTCGACACCTAAAATCACCATGCTCTAGAAAACTGATGTCACACTCCTGCAGGATCAGGCACTAAAGCTTTTCTACACATTGAATGGAACACAAATGCTCTCAGGATGTCCCAGGTGTCCACTGCTCTTGTTTTGCTGGAGACATATGATGGGGAAACATCCACCTGCTGAGAGCAGGAGTTAAAGGTACCTGTGATAAAGCCACGCCTCTTCATCTGGAAAAGCTGTAGATGTAAATATTGACTTGCCAAGTGCACAATATTAGATATTACAGCATTGTTTCAGTACCCTCAGCATTTTGCTGAAGGAACAGATTTTTTTTTCATATTGCTTTTTTTTTCTTTGAAGACCTTTGTATGGCTCCACACATGGCAATATGAATAATAACTTTAAACTCTTCAAAACACAATAACAAATAGGCAGCAAATAACAAAATACACTAAAGAGATGAGGTCAGGCAGTGGGGGGGTTTGAAATGAACTGAAAAAACTGCAATGTTGCATTGCCCTTCATTATTAAACACACCCAGACTCATGCTTTCAGTGAATCTGACATCACGTCGTTCCAGAACATATACATATACACACATACACATCACTGAGCCCTTACCTCTTCTTTTCCATACGCATAACCCTTCAACTAGAATGTGTGACCCAAAAAAAAATCCAGCTTCCCTACCAGTCAGTATTAAAAAAAAAAAATAAATAATTACATCAACAGTTCTTCCTTTTAAAAAACACTGACTAAAAAATGTTTGGTTTATGGTCAGTTCTTCTGTAGTGTTTTTGTAATACACACCTTGTACTTCAGCTCTTTTCTATAAATAGATTTTCTTTCAATCATCATCAGCTTTTATTCAGCTGAGAGCCTATAACAGTCAAAGAGTACTAATTAACAGAGAAACAGAAACTGAGAAAGAAGCAGGGGACTATTCTTCAGAGATTTTTACTTTTTTCTTACCAGCTACACATCAAGGTATTTAAAGTAAAAATAATATTTAGGTTAGTTCAGTAAATACTCTGGTCAGCTGAACTTTGCAAACTCTGGCTCACTCTCACCTGTATTTATTGCTGTTTGGGCAAAAAACACTTTCTACAAGCAGAAAGAAGGAACAGTTCTCCTGGAGATGGGCCCAAATCAATAGTTCAAATCTGAGGAGTCCTGGCTTTCTGGCAAGTCAAGACTGGTTCTAAATTTAGTGTCAAAGGGTCTCTCCTCTCATCAGCATAATATTTTGGGTACTGCTGTAGCTGTGCCCAAGGAAGCAGACATCATCTTTTATTTTCAAATTATCTCCCATCCTTCTCAGACAGTGTTTGAGAAGACAGTGGGTAGCTGCTCATGCCTCAAATTTTGACAATTCCCAAGACAGAATCATCAGAAAAGCATCTACATCATATCCCCTCATTTTTAAAGGCTGTTACTGTGCTTCTTTCAACACTTACGTCCATCTTAAAATTACTTGGGAGGAGGAGGACACACTGACCAACTGCCCAGCTTGAGGTTTTGAACCCTCCCAGAAGGTGGTGCTGATAGTTTTCAGCTACAAGATTCTGGACAAGGTAGACTTAGACCACAGAGAATGACAACTCCCAGATTCTTAAAGAGAGAAAAGTTGTATTAGAATAGTAAGTCTATTTATGGAAATATTATTCTGTAGGCAGCTATAAAAAAGAAAGTGATATTGTAGTCACCACAGGGGTAAGGCAGAAACAGCTCAGGTACTAACAGGGTTAAGCCATCAATCAGCAACAGAGCAGACAACATTTTTCTGTAAAAAAATCCCATCAAAACTAGATCAGACACAAGCTGATCAATTCTGGACACACTCCCTCATTCTGAAAAACAAAAAATACCCATGACCTTTACTATCTCCGTGTTTTGTTTCCCTTCTCCCTCTCCAATTCTGCACGCCCTCCCTCTCTCGTTTGCTACTGATACATAATTTATTCTCCTTACTCTGGCACATCCTTTATGAAAGATGCTGTCAAAAGAAAACCTCTGTTTGTGCTGCTGGGCAAGAGATCAACTGTTGAATGCAGCAGACTCTGGTTTTTGCCATGGGCATGGCACACTGAGAATCCAGAGTTGCTAAACACTTCTCTTATAAGCTCCTTGACTTCCCCCAAGAGATAAGGTGCTCTGCACGCTAGCAGATGGGGTTTGGGGTTGGGTTCTTTTCCCATATGAGGTATAGTTGGGATGAAGGGATGCACAGCTGTTTGTAAACACTGCAGCATGGAAATTCCCTTTTTATTATGGCTGGGGTTTTATCTGGGTCCCGCTAAGTTTAGCAGATACACTATCATACAGCATTCTCCTGTTGGAAGAGAGAGAATTTTTTTAACCACTGGATTTTGTCTTAGGTTTGCTCTTGGTTTTTAATAGATATTGGTTTGACCTCTCCAGAGGACAGGAAGATGTATTAGACAAAGCAAAAAGCATCCAGTTTACTCATGGACATTTCACCTTTCTTCTCTGAAAAGGGAGACAGGCACTGTCTCATAGACAAGTACAAAAGTAGCCCACAGATTTATCCATTTAGCAAGTTCATTTTGTCCAAAGCCTTCTGGTTTGCTAATTTTTAGATCAGGTTTCCAATTAGGTCTCCTCTGTGAGAGACAACTGCATTTGTAAATGTTGGAAAAAAATGTTCTTGTGATTAATCTGCAATTTTAAATTCAAGTATTTCTGCATTTACCATCAACTCATTGAGTAATTTCAGAAGCAAATGGAAAGGTAAGGCCTGCTGCTAAGAACCAATACTGAACTGTACCAGTATCAGATGCTGTGGAAAAATATGTGACCCTGTTTACAGAAAACGGAAAAGGTAACATATTTGAATCCTTGGCTCCTATTTATCTGCCTGTATTGATGGTGGTACAAAACTTAATGCACTTAACTTTTAAACAAGCACCTGGAAATCGTCACTGGAAGAAGCATTAAAAAAGAAAAATACAGTTACTGTTTAAAAAATATCTTTAAAACAAAACTCTTTTGAAAATCAAGGCAATATTAGTTTCCTGCAGCATCACTGACCATGTGGTTGTCTGTCTTTTCAGTGTTTCTTTCAACATGTTTTTACAAATTCTAAAATTGAACTTACTTTTGGCATTCATGAGATGACATGATCCAGGTCCTTTTTACATTTTAAATAAAGTATTGCTCTCCAGAGTTGCTTGACTTTTCTGCAAGACCAGTGACTCCAGATCTAAGAAAGAATTCTAACAGAATTCAGGTAGGGCCTCCTACCCACCCTAACCTTTAGCATCTCTATTGCTTGCTCTTGGTAAGATGTTAATATAACGAGAAAATGCTTTAATATCAGGCAAGTTTATCTGCTTCAATGATGCTGATTTTTAACACAGAGGAAACACCTTGCAGCACTATGCAGATAAAGATTTGCCAATACATTGATGCTAAAAAGTTTCTTAGGCTTGGAATGTTGAAGTGCACAGACTGTTTCTTCAAAAAGGAAATGTCCCCTCATTTTCTTAAACAATGGAGTTCTTCCAATAATCCAGACAGAAACACTTAGTAAGACCTATGGTCAGCTGCAATATATTTACAGTAAGTAAAAAAACCCCACCAACTCAGTTACTTTCCAGTTACATTCCCTGACAACAGCTACATAATTCAAGCAATCGTTTGATATTCTGGATGCTTTCATTCTAATCCTTGCTGTGACAACACTGCCTTTGTTTTCTTTACTGCAAAGGTACCTTGTTATTTGGAAATATGTACTTTTTTGACCCACTTATTCTCCAGAATTATTAAGATCAATGAGCCCATTATAGAGTAATCTTCTCTATACTTTATGTAAGAAATCCAGAATCTGGTGGTTGTGTTGACTTGACAGCCCTTTCTATCACTTGGTATTGACAAAACTCTCTAAGAACAAAGACTGTAGCTCTTTGGGAGCATACGAGATCAAAATCACTTTTCAACAAGGCCCTAAAGTCTTTAATCCAGCCTCAGGCAACAGTGCATTGCAGAAGATGGAGGTTAGTCACATGATTAGGGGAAAGGACAGAAATCCAAGCACATGGTCTTCATGCTTGCTTCAATTTGGATATCCTGAGTAGTGTGTAGTATTTCTGAGCACCAAGTCCTTCATTAGTATATATAGTCATAATATCCACAAATAAGCCATTAATGTGTGTCAAGCACTTTTATACCTAACATAGAAGTAACTGAAATGCCACAAATTTAAGTTATATAAGGCTAATATATAATTGCCCATAATATTTTATTCTATTTTATTACTGGTTTTACAATAAAATTATGAAAAAAAGTTCTATTCAGCTACAATGTGGACACCCAATAGGCATTTCCTCACTGGATCCCTCAGAATGTGTGAGACACTGAAGACAAGCTGCTGAAACTACAATGATCCAGGACTCTCCTGAGCAACCACCACTGCCACTACAGAGTGAATGCAGCTCTGGAATTTGCTGCAAGATGAATCTTAGACATAAGCAGTTCAGAGATGGTAATTTGGGAAGATTACTTATCTGTAAACCCCTTCCTCAAACTGTTACAAGGAACAAGAATGCAGCACACAGTTGTTTTCCCCTCCTAACAGTACTGCATATAGCTAAGAGCAGGTGTAAGCAGACACTGTCCAGGCTGATACTGAGCTTATCAGTAGACATTTTTAATAAACTTTTAGATGAACTAATGAGGAAAAATATTGTAAGATAATCACAAATGTTTGAGATGTGAAGGGATCTCTGGTGGTCATCTGGTCCACCCTGGTTGCCCACGACCATGTCCAGATGGCTTCTGAATGTCTCTAAGGGTAAAGACTCCACAACTTCCATGGGCAAACTGTGGCAGTGCTTTGGCACCCACCTTCACAGTAAAGAAGTTTCTCCTTATCTTCAGGTGGAGCCTCCTATGCTCCATTGCCTCTGCTGTCACCAGGTACCATGATTACAGGCTGGGTCTTTTGACTTTACAGCCTCTCTTCGGGTATTTATACACATTGGTAAGATTCCACTGAGCCTTCTCCAGTTTCATCTTCAGTTTCATCTCTCTCAGTCTTTCCTCACAGGTGAGATGTTCCAGTCCCTTCACCTTCCCATTTACCCTTTGCCAGAGCTCTTCAGTAGGTCCATGTGTTGCTCATACTGGGAAGCCCAGAACTAGATCCAGTACTTGCAGGTGTGACCTTGAGTTGTGTGCTGTGCAGAGGGAAGGATCCCCTCCCTCAATCTACTGGCAACCCTCCTCCTAACACAGGCAGATGATACCAGTGGCCTTTTGTGCACCAAGGGCTCACTGGCAGCCCAGGTTCAAACTGGTGTCCTCCAGACCCCCAGGTCCTTTTCTGCAAAGCTGCATTCCAGGCAGTCCCTTTCTAGAGTGCTAGAACTGAGCATGCCAATGAGCTCTGTCTGTCTCTCTAACTCTTAAGCTGAACCAGTATTTTCAGGCTGCAGAGGTTTCTGAATTCCACATAAGCCCTGAAGTCCCACTCTTCCCAACTGACAGACAGTGGAACCACTGCCCGTGACAGGGAAGGGCCATTCTACAGAGCTCTGCATGTAACTGGGACCTAAGGAGCTGTGAGTCAATCACTGAACCCAGCTCAATTTTTGCCTCTGTATACTGATCTCGTTTATTCCTGTTGTTTGAAAAGTAAAATTCACTTTAGCTTTGGTGCCTCCTAAGATTCAGATCAATACAGTACTGACATTAGAAAGCATTTATCTGGTCACATATGGATCATAATAGCAAAGATCAGACAGTGCAAGGACAGCACAGTACAAAAGAATAATCCTAACTTAGTTTCAAATGCTATCAGTTTTCTATACATCACTTTTTTAGTGTATCTGAACATTTCTCAATCAGATTTCAAGGATGCTTCAGCTGTTCTCTTTCCTTGGAAGAAAGAGAGCTATGGCCACCTCTTATTTAATCACAAAGTTTATTTATTCCAATTATTCTGATTATGATGGGGAGGTTATCTGAGTTTACAGATAACAGTTACTTCACAACAATTTCTTACTGAATCCCTTAATTTTCAAAAGTAACACATGAACAAAGTTTCTGTCAATCTCTATGCATACACTCACCATGACAAAACAAAAGTGAACCTGCTTAAATATGCTAATTCTAAATGACCCAACAATGCCCTACTTGGCATCTCTGGCATTTATGCCAATGAGCAATACAAACAGGAAAATCAATGATCTGCTAGCCTGTAAGAAACAAGGAATAACTATAAGACACATGAAAACAGCTACTTTCATCATCAGAAGATGCAATTAACTCAGTTCAGTATAAACCCTCAGGCATGGAAGAATAAAGCAAATTTAACAGGACAAAATGAAAACAAATCACAAAGAGATTATAATCCTTTCATATAAAGGATATTACTAAAAATATACCATGAGACAGCACTTGGGTTTAATGCTACAGAAACACCTTCCACAGATTTCAAGTCCTACCATGGTGAGCTATGTTACTTTGTCATGTTAAGGTCTACATTAAAATCCAGATCTCATGTAACATTGAAGTAAAGTTAAACTGGTGATCTTTAAACAGCTCCCCCCAGGAAAAACCCAACAGCTGGACTGACGTCAAATGTATTTTCTTACAATACCTTTCAAGGGTCACCATCAATTACAAACTATTTTCGATTTCAACACACACTCAAAATCACTTCCTCGCTTTCTAGATTGTATGTAGGTAATTCTGACAAACCCCATTCTACCACAGTCTGCCAAATCCTGCCTACAAAACAAAATATCACGCAGACAATTAAACGGACTTAGTAACTTTCCTGTCACCATTCTCCTCTTCACCTCCCAGAACATCTAAAAAGATACTGGCAGGAGGCAGAAGTCGTAAGGGAGCAGGCGTCCTGTGATGGAGTGTGACAGGAACCTGGAGAGGCAGGGAAGGTGCCTCCCGCAGGGCTCTGCGGGTCTGGCTGAAAGGAAGGTGCTGAGGACTTCTGAAGCCTTCTCAAGACTGCCAACAGAAATGACTCCTCATAAATCAGGACAGATCGAGTTAAGCTGCTATCTGCAAAGGCATCCCCCAGAGCTGTGCAACTCTGCAAATTATACAGCACCTTTTTGCTGTATAATGAAGGATCACATATAGAGACAAGGTTACAGTGAAGGAGTAACCTTGGTTTAGCTTTTCCTCCTCCTGTTCCTTTTCCTCTTGGCTTTCCAGACAAAATATTCTCATGAAATTTTATTACTTCATTATTTGTAGATTTGCTTGAAGTGAAAAGAGGTTTCAGCTTCTGGTCAAATGACCTCGAGTACTTCACAAATATGATTACAACAGGCTGGACAACCGCAAATCAGGAAAAAAAGTTCCAACAGACTCTCACTGTGCAAGAGTTGATGGATAATGAGCAGCAAGTGAGGACTGAAATACAGGACAGAGAAAAATGAAAAGTGGGAGTGAGGGAAAAAGAATTAAACAGAAGGCACAGAAATGCAGACACAAAGAGGTGGTGAAATGGAGAGGACCAAGAAGAAATAAAACAAGATAAAGGATGGGAGACAAGAGAGAAGTACCATATAAATTACATTTAGTTCTCATTGACTCATAAAAGGAAGCTATAAATCAAATATCTTATCTTACTTTAAATCAATGAAAATCAGTTTGAAAGAAAATCCAAATTACTTTTTTTATGCAGGCTAAGGAATTCTAGAAAATCTCGTTAGAGGTATTAGACAGATTAAAGGGGCTTTTTCCTTTTTGAGTATTAGAAGCACCTACTAGACTATTAAAACAGTCCTGGTGTCTCAAGAATACTGGAACTCCTACAATACAGGATTCATGTAGATTAAAATTTAAAGTCTCTTGGATACTTTGGGTTTATTTAAGTGGATTTTGGGTTTTTTTTGGATACTGCTGCTAGCTTTTTGTACTTAATTACTACTTGCACACACTGCCATACTCTCTAATCTGGATACTTAAAGTAACACTGAAAAGAATCCAGAAAACAAATAGTCAGTCTTGTTTTCTCCTTCTATCTGGCATTAGGCTTCACCATCATGTTTCTTAACAGACTCTTTCAGGTCTCATTTGCTTATAACGTGCAATTCCTTATCTATCTGACCTTATCTCACTTCTGTTTAACCTATAGTGTTGTCATAATATATTTGCCACGTTTACCACCACGTACTATTAAGTGGGAAAATGGGAGGAAATAGTTGAAATATCTACCTAAAAGCATGTAAGTGTGTATCAGAAAACACTGCAAGTAAATACAGCTTCTTACTACTTCCAAATCTACATTTCTTTAACATGACAAACTCATTTATACATCCATTTATACCAAATATCCATATTTCTATGTAGGCAATATTTATCAGTCCCAAAACATTCATGATTTTCTCTATTTTCCGTAGGTGTTCCTTCTGGAATACTCAGTAGCCTTTAGGTATCTATGGGTTTACAACTTAATAGCACACATTACTTTGGATCATTTGGCTCATAAAAATGAGACCCATCCAAATTTTAGAGTGTTCAACATGGACAGTATAATTTAGAAGATGAAAAGCAACTGATTACATTCTCTTTTTGTAAACTGGTATTTAATACTGGTTTAAAACTGAATGCTGTATATATATATATATATATATATATATATATAAATAAAAAACATGTCTCTCATCACACTCAAGGCGCATAATATAGCGTGGTCAGAAGGTGAAAGAAGGCCCAAAGAACTATC
>JANHGL010007725.1:41135-52943 GCA_024611195.1 Ceyx melanurus | reverse complement strand
TAGAGGAAGGAAGGGGGGGGGGGGAGGAGAGGGTTGCTCGAGGCTGTCTCGTTCCTCTCCGGCAGAAGGAGATAGCAAGCTGGCCCCTGGGGCGGGCAAGGTCTGGTTCGGGCTGGGAGCCTTGTGCTCCGTAAGGGGCCTCCCCTCGCTTCACGGCCTGTGAGCAGCCTCTGCCATGGGCTGCGATTGCGCTGCGGGTCTGCTGTGTGCCAGTTCTGGGATGCCTCTTGGTCCCTCAGGGTGTATCACTCAGAAAGAGCTCCCTGGATCTGTGGCTCTACTTACGGGCTGCCTTGATGCTTCTCTGTAGAGTGGAAAAGTAGCTAGGGAAAAATTGCTATTGAGTGTTAATAGAACCTTAGGTTGGTTGTAGGAGAACGTGCAAGGAGTGAGTACTGTCACAGTGTAGCTACACGCAGGAGAATTTGAGGCTATACCATCAGAGACTTGGCCAAATGGCAAAATCAAGTAAGTACTGAAGTGCAGCCTTTTCACCTCCTGGTCCAAGTTTTCCTTATGTGCTGGACTGAATTATTATTCTATATGACAAATGGCATCTCTGCTTGAAGATTTATAGGATTTTTAGTCTGAAATATTGGGGAAAGGATTTTTAAAGTGCTGTCAAACAAAGTTGAAGTAGCAGCATTAGTGAACCATTGGAAAACGTATTCTCATCAAGGTCATTTGAAGACAATCTATTAAAATGTAGATATTTACAGGATTTTTAAGCTGAACAAATCAAAGCTAGCTTTTGGGCTTGATAATTATTTTGCTGTTTAGTAAGATGTATTACATATTTGTGAAATACTATAATATAGGCATGATGTAGCTTTTCTAGGGTCTTGCTTACATTAAGAAATATGGTGATAACTTGCTATATATTTAACAGGTGCTGGCTATGGGCTTCCCATTTAATTTACAGATTGTTAAAATATTCTATTTAACTAGATTTTCTTTACTGAAGTAGGTGTGTTTTTGTTTTCTGGGTTTTTTGCTTATTTTTTTAAGATAATTGAATTTTGAACAACTGGGAGGAATGTTGACTTATAAGATAAATGAGGACCTGCATCCTTTCATATAGAGCCAGGAAGACCAGGGTTGCTGGGGCTGTAAGGCTTTGGCACGCTGTAGCTTTGGCAATGTTGCATCTCTGAAGAAGAAGCCTCTTGTGCCAGTCTTGTGTTGCCTAGTGACTTGTTTTCAGGATTTTATTTGTAAAAGGCATCTGTTTTGAAACTCCTAATTGCAATTTGCAGGTAAATTGAAGTGTAGCTGATGATATTCCAGCTGCATTTTGGTCATTAGCAGGTGGTTCACAAGTTCTAAACTAAGTTAAACATTGCCAAATCAATTTGGCATTGGTACATTCTGGGAGACATGACTTATCATTTTAATTAAGGTGCTTTTCTGAGCAAACTGGGGATGCTCAGCTTTAATCTAAAATTCTACTCATATGAGTAATTACTTTTTTAAACAGCATCCCCAGAAGGATCAAATGAGACAGTGGATTATTTTCACAAACCTGGGTACCCAATTATTTTGTTTTATAGAAAAGATTGTTTATACATGTAGACAATAAAAATCTTGTGCCTCCCAACAATCCTTTTATCACTGCTTGGGATGCAGTTAAATGAAAGGACTGATTCTTCACAACCTGGCTTTGTAAGGATTATTCTTAGGAGTTAGACAAGCAGCAAGGGTCACTCTAGTTAAGGAAATACAGTTTATTTGCAGTGAGCTTTTTTTGATGTTGCAGTATTTGACATTGGATTTACAGGCATACTGAAGTGGGTTTGATGGCTTTGCCATTTGTTTTGCTCCTTTTCAACACTTGAAAGAGGATACCAGATGGAAAAAATAATGTATATATATATAATGGAGAATACCTGTAAGACTTTTAACAGAAATTTGAAGAAAAAAAATTCTGTTGAGCTTTATGAGTGAGGGGAAAAATAATATACAAAATTCACAGTAAGATACCTTATAGGAGCTAGTAATGTTATGCATCCTCATGAACAAAAGCCATTCACAAAGTAGGATGCTACTTAGCACGTGTAACAGTTGTGTAACTTATACAGATTTATTTTTTTTAACAAATAGAAAATAAGCCTTAGTATTTGTTATTTAGACCTTTTTACTCATTCCTGCAGCAACATGGTTCATTATAATCGTGTGAAAATGGCACCATGCATAATTCATTCTGTCTTTTAGCAGAAACTGCTATCCATCTTGACATGGAAGAACCAGTGCTTGATGAATTGCCATCTTTGTGCCATACTCCAAAGGATTCTGGGACAGCAGCTCTGCAGAGGACTAGTTCAGGGAAGCAGGTATGAAAACTTAATAATAAATAAAAATGCCTGTGAAATCATCCAGTAGCTGGAAGTCATTGAGATAGCATTTGCTGGAAGGCTAGAGATAGTCAGCTTATACCCATAGCTGCAAAGTTGACCAGATAAGGAATGTGCTCAGTATCCTTTGCTCGGACTATGCAGGTGTTTGTTGTGAATACAAAAGTGATGAAGCAGTATAACCTAAATGCCATACTAACACATTTAAATACTATGCAGGTTTTGTTATTGGTTGGTTTGGTTTTATTTTTCATCTGTCATCCTCAGTTTTCTCAATTTCTAGTTTTCTGGGTTGCTGTGAATGACTTTGTGACTGCTGTTTGCACCTGAACAAAGCACACTGCTTTCAGTTTATATGTTCTCCATAACATTAAGCTCTGTTTTGGTGTTCATCCTACCACCTTAGGTTCATCCTAACATCCTTAGGGTGATGCTGTCGCACTCAACATCTGGACCTATGTAGGATAGGGCTAGTTTGCAAGTGTTCCTTAACTAATCCTTCTCTCCCATGTTTTAGTTTATTTTCACATGTAAAAGGTTAGACATAGATTATAGCAAATAACTTATTTTGAAGAAAACAAAATAGTACTCTTTAGATGCTAATTGATGAAGGATCTCAAGGATGATCAAGTAAAAATTAAACATATAACTTCTAATACTCTCAAGTAGAACAGATGTTTTATACTAGTGCTAATACAGAAGGTGTGGTGGGATGGAACAGCAAAGAACCACCACCCTTATCTTCATTAAACCAGCGCGGGAAATGGAATGTGATGGAATAAAACAGGCAAATTCAAACATGCTGTGTATCTTCTGCACAAAGACTGAGTAAATTTGTCTCAGTAGAACACAGGAGTTGCTCCTAGAAAATGTAGAGGTACAGCTTTCTGTATCTTGCAGCTGTGTGTGCACAAACACGTGGAAGAAACTAACTTTGATCAAGTTAATTAAAGCTAGAATTGGGAAGTCTGTCTTCACAATGGTCTTTACATATATGTGACATTCTAAGTAAATAATAACCAGGGTAAACAGTTCTTTGAAATTTGATCAAAAAATAGATTATTCTGATTCTTCTGGGTTTTTTTAATTGTTTTTTTTCATGGTTTGTTTTGTGTTTTTTAGCCAATGAGTGCAGCTCTGAAGGAGCGATTAAGGAAAACAAGACGTTCATTTCAAGCCAATTTTACAGTGGCGAAGCGGCTCAAAATAGATGCTGAAGAAAAAGACTGTGCTGATGCTGGCAAAGGGAGCCTGCCAAAGACAAGTACTGATGGTTCCAGCTTACAAGATGGTTCTGAAAACTGGGAAAGAAATGGCACTGAGCACTTGTGTTTCAAAAGTCCCTTACAGGAGAGTGGTGTCTGTGGATCAGCAGAGAGTTCTGATATGGTACAGGTTAATCTCAGTCAGCACCAGTCCCTGGAAGAGAAAGCGAGGCTGATGAAACAAGTGCAAGAGAAGGAAGAACTTCTTCGGAGGCTCAAACTTGTGAAGATGTATCGATCTAAGGTGAGGTGAACAGAACCTCTGAAAAAACACCAAGTCATTCTTTAAAGTGCAATTCCTAGTGTAATCCTCATTTATTAATTTAAGCAACAAAACTGACTCACATGTTTTTTTGATGTGTGGTGTTTGTCAATTTTCTCATTTTGATAAACAGATCTGCAGGGCATCAAAAATTCCACATTTCAGCAAATAACATTCTTTTTATTTTTTTTTTGTCCCAATTTCAGAACAACTTATCTGAACTGCAGACTTTGATAGTGAAATGGAGGAGCAGTACCCAGCTAATGCTATATGAACTACAGTCAGCCTTTTCTGCAGATGGCAAGAAAGTGAGTCTCACTCAGCTGATGGATACTTTTGGATTAGAAGACCAGTTACTTCACTACAACAGAACAGAAGAAGATTTTGTAGATGCATAGTATACAGGTGCAAAGATTTCAATTACATGCACAAAAAAGCAGGAAAGACTGAATGAATTCTGATGATATAAGAAGTGTTGATCAGCTAGTGAACAATTAGGAGGTTTTCTCAGGCGACATGTGCAGAGTTCTGTACTTAAATACAGTAGGCACTGTAAAAAGCATTACTTAATGGAAGAGGTTGAACTTGTGTTGTTTTGGAAAACCTGGCTTCATAACTTGGAAACTTATTTAAGAAAAATAAATCATGTTCTATTTTAACAGGGAGAAGGCAGTCCATTCCTTTGTCTTTGTATGGTTACTTGTCTTGAAGTAATGAAGTTAAATTAATTGTCATTTCTGTTGATGTTCTGATGTGGAAGAATAAAGCTCTTTGTTCATAGATACATCCCCTCTTTATAAATGTCTTCCTGTGCCCAGTCAGTTAATGACAGCGTTTGGGGAGTTACATTAAGATAACTGATTTTCACATTCTTAATATTCTGAAGCTGCTCTGAGGTGTTCTCAATAGCTTTAATTATTACTGAGGGAAATGTGCCATAATGCAGTCATTTTCAGATGCAGGTCCAGACACTTGCCTTCAGAGAAGCTGTCTCTTTCTGCCACAGCCTGAGACTTCAGGGGAAGGCAAGAAAATTGCAGCCAGAGTCTGTCTACTCTGTTTCATGTGAGAGCCAAGGTGTTTTCTCACTTCAAATAAGGAAAACATGGCTTTGTCTAATGGGAGTCCTTCAAATGCAGCATTATAAATCTGGATTAAACTTTAGCATTTCATTTATCCCCATAAATGTTGTATTTTTTAAATGCTTTTTTATCTTCACTTGAAATTGTGTATTTTCTCATCATGGCCTAAATCTACAGCATGGTGACTTCTGTCTGCTTTTATTCTTAACGTCACTGCTGATCAAATGTAACAATAAATAAATCTTAACTAGTCTACTACTCTTCTGTTAGGAATATTTGTTTTATATGTGATCACATTATTTGTTGCACCTTAACTGTTTTTTTTTTTTACAGGTGACATTTCCCGTTTCCTTAGTAAGGGAGTAATTTAATACATGCCTCTAAGGGAAAGAAAATCCAAGATCACACGGACCCTTTTAACATTGATAGGACTCATTAGAATACTGATTGTTGCTGTACACAGCAAATAAAGGAGAGCAACCTCTACTGGTCATAACATTTTGAGTATTAAGACACACCTTAAGCATCAATGGACATCTGCTGAAGGGGGCAGTTCTAATCCCTGAGATTCTTTGCATGTTTGGAGCTGTGCTGCTTCTAGGGAAGTTTCAAAGGGAAGAAAAAGCTTTGCAAGAAGAATGGAGATGTAAGTAGAATCCTTACAGACTCTAGTTACAGATAGTGAAGAGGTGGTGTACAAGATTCCACCAGCAGTAGCTTTTCTTACGAGTGTAAACATTTAAACTGGAGTATCACATCTATTAATGCTCTCACAATGTAATGAATTTAGATTTTATGTGACTTGGTGGAAGGAGGAGAAGAATCTATACACACCATGGAGGAAGGAAATAATCAGTGAGAATGCCTCAGTAGAGGCAGTAGTTAATTCTACAGTTTTCTTTATCTTTCTAAGCAGTTTTGAATAGATCTGGCACGTGAATAGACTGCATGTCAATGCAGAGGGGTAAGAGATGGTAGCAACTCTTCTAGGAGGCCAGATGTTTCTAAACCTGGCTTTCCTGGGATTCTGCTGGTGGCTGTGAGTAATTATGCTATCATAAGCCACAGCAGCCTTGGGGACTGGGCCAGCTAACACATGGTCATGCTGAAGCATACCTTCATCTTTTCAGCAACCTACACCCGTGTCATCACAGGTGTAAATATATTTCAAAAAGCAAAATGAAGGCAAAGCTACAGATAGGAATTTTAGCTGATGTAAATTCAGATTTCTTGCAGTACTACACCTTCAAAATATTCTACAATTGCATGCTGCAGACTAAGGATATAAAAATACATTGTGCTATCAGTCTATACTTTCTCATACCCTTGTCTTCTATAATGAGCTATATTGTTTATATAGTCAAAACAGTAGAAATAAATCTCATTAACTGAAATGTACTGGGGATAAGATTAGGTATAAAATATACAAAACAGATAAAAATTGCATTTTTTCAAACCAAAGTTATCTTTAAAGAAATTACAGAATTTCATTTGTAGAAAGAAGTTCAGAGAGAAAAGGTAGGTTTCCAAGCTCTTTTTCTTCATCAAGACCATGATATTATACATCTACCTGGACTCTGATTTTTAAAGAATAGGGAATGTCCTTGATCTCAGTCTTTCAACTTCTGCCTGGAGAATTTAAAACTGTTGTTCCTGTTCTTTTACAAGCCTCCGTAGGTGTTTCTGCTTCAAAATCTCTTGGTAACGCTGCTTTTTAATCTTTTCAGAAACATGCTGTGTGTCTGCATAGAACAAAATAAAAGGGTTAGCCTGTGCTTGTAGGGAATGCATTGTCTCTATTTCTATTGGACCTGTCCCAGGGTTACTCCAAGTTTTGTATGAAATAGGCAAGCATTTTTAAAAAGGTTCACAGTTGGGCTTAAGACTCTTCAGAGTGCTGAATAAAGAAAAAAAAAAATCAAAAAAGCACTGGGAATGCTTCCTTTAGTTTCTAGCAAGTACCCACTGTTCTGAAAATCTGTAACTTTTCCACTAGGGAAAAGATCTGTACAGAACACCATTCTCAGCTTCACTGTACTTCTTCTGTTCCCTTGAATGGGGGGAAAGAAAAGAGAGTGAAAACATATTGCCTAATGAAGATATTAATGATTATAATACTTTGACTTAAATAGTTCCAGCAATTTATTCAGTCAACTTTGGTTATAAGAGCAACAAACTCTAGGTATGCTCTTAAATAAACAATGTTAAATTTGTGTGGTAGAAAGGGTACTTCTAATTGTGCACATACAGGAATAAATTAAGTCATAAATAAAGTGAGGGCTCCTTGCTGCTTAGCTGGGGGAGAAGAGCCCTGTCTAGCTTTGGAGACATTCTCTGAGGGCTCTGCTGGTGATGTGAAATGTGCTGCAGTGACTCACCACCTGCCCCAAAGATGGCCCTTCTTTCTGAAACACAGACAAGCATTTCTTTCAGCTGCAGGTTGAGCTCGTAGTTTCCTTGCTCTTTTAAACTGATGCACTTCTCCAACTCTCGAATTCTTTTCTGGTAGTTCTTCACGTTTTTCCTGTGCTGCTGTCCATTTCCAAATTAATGAAGTAAACATATGACGTTATTTAAAGCTGTTCAGACAAACACTGAAAACCCATAATCTTAAGCACTGTAGCTCAGTAAACTAACTTATTTTGAGTAGTGGCACCTTTCAGCTTTACTTCATATAGCATCTTTCACACAGTGTATTCCAGTGTGCTTGATGGAGTACTAATGTAAGTAGCAGGCAAGGAACAAAGAGGTTTGGGTCAAGGAGAGAGATACATTAAAGATAAAACTTGAAAGTCAAAGGGAGGAAAGGAAGTCAAAGGGATCTGTGAGTTGATAACACTCTTGGCTGCTGGAAGCTGCTGAAGAGAGGGTTGTTTGCTGAAGCTGTCAGATGCACTGCAGGGGGATGAGATAGATACTAAAGCTTGAAGAGGAAGAGGAGGCTGATGCCAGCTAGAGCAACCTAGAAGACATCTGGTGGAATTGCTTAAAACCAAGGATAATAATAATTCAAATGAACTAGATGAAGAAGCCAGCAAATCAGATTGTCAATTTTGAATATAGGGGGTAGTGATATTATGAATAGGCTGGCACTCCTGGAGGGAATCACTGAGCAGTGAAGATTGGAAAATGCTTCATTAGAAATGGAAGAGTGACTTTTATAGGTAATGCTGTGCAAGAAATGATAAGCAGGTTGGCATTGAGATGCTCAGGAAGGAAAACATTTCATTCCCGTAACAGAGCAAGTAGGTTTCTTTCCCGAGGGTTGATCTATGCAGCAATCCATGTATGATGACTACTTCCAAGGACTTTGGAAAACTGCTGCTGTAGACAGCTCAGCATAAGTTGAAAATACAGAAAACCAGATGAATAAATACATGGATATATGTATTCATTTGTGTGTGCTATTCTGTCTGTGCTCCAATAGTCCTTGATTTAGCATGCCTATATCAGTTGCACTTACTCCTTACAAGCACCTCTTGCAAATGAAACAGAGGACTTGCATTTAAATGAAACATGTGTCTCTCAAATTTGGTGGTTCACTTAGGATTTACCTTATCCATGATGCAAAGAGTCTGCTCCATCACTGAGATGTGGTGGGCAATGTGACTGTCGTAGTCCAGCACAGTTAGGAACTGAAGATTTAAAAACAGAAAGAAACCGTCCTATTAAGCCTGTTCTCAACAATTCCACACTTTTGTGAAGTGGATTTTCACGCAATCACACTGTGTGAAATTCAAAAAATAATTTTTGCACAGTGGAAAGCCTTACTAGTGATCATAAATGGACATTGTGAAGATATTCTCGGACTTTGTATGAACACTAGACTGTATGGCTGTTAAAAAGACTGTTACCCAATCTGTGTTAATGGAAACAAAGACCAAGCAAATTTGTTGTGAGGTTGTCAAAAAAAAAATCAAGCTATACTTTTGCTTATAAGACAGTCTAAGCTAACACACCTAGAGGCCAAAGTGCTATACAGTCTTAATTATTTTATTGTTCTTATAGCTCAATAGTAATTTAAAGATTCAGAGAATTAGTGAAGATACTTTTCTTGGGCACACTGCTGTTAAAAATACCCCTTTATGAAATGGCAAATGGTAAAGCAGCTGTATGATGTATAATGGGCAGTAGATGGGTTTCTGTAGCTTAGATTCATCCTTCCAGGGTACTGTCCGAACAAAGTGACAGGCAAAAGTTAGAGGAGGAGAAATAGGAAAGACCCAGCAGGCCCCTTGCCTACATCATCAAACTGCCTTCATTCATTGCTTCAGCAAGAGCCCTCATTCCAGGTGTTTTCAGGTCCTTGCCTGCTCACATTTATCTAAGCCACCTTTCTGTTCCTATTACTGGGGTATCTATTACCTTGTATCTCCTACTAGTCCCATGTTTCTATTCAAACAGTGAAGTCAGGCCCCTCAAAGCATTCAAATTCTGGTATATGCCTTTGCTATGGGCAAGTCTAGCTCTCTCTGAAGGGTAATAGTCCTTCTCATCAGTTTAAATGAAGTTTGAGTTAATAGCAACACTCTGGTGATAAATTTGCTACAAGAACTTCTCAGGGTGTGTCACATCACCTCTCTGGAAAGCTGCTTTGTTGGTGCTATGGAAGTCCCTTGGCTGTGATTCAGAAGTGAACAAGCATTTTGGAGAGCTGCAAAACAAATGAACCCTTAGCAAAACACATCTTTTGGATTTTCTTTTAATATTTTGATTGAACTGCAATATCCTTACGTGCTCTCCAACATTCTTCATTTTCTCTGCTTTATAGCTCTCCCCACCTCACTGCAGCCTACCCATCCTCCAACATTCCCTACTCCAAACCTTTATGGCCTTTACCTCATGGCCACAAAACCATCAGCTTTCCCTGCAGTTGTCTACATCCCATGCCACAATGCTCTCAGATTTCTTCTACAACCGGTCTTCTTCCTCTTCTCCACTGGAATCCTTGGCTTTCCCTCAACTAATACCTATCTTCTGGCCTGCTAGCTGAGCTTGTTAAAAGCTATGTGGGTGCTGACTTGCTGGCCAGCTGCTGCCTCTTGCCTGCAAGGGATGACAAAGAATTCCTTGTCCTTCTGCTGCTGAGCCAACAAATGGTAGTGAGTGAGGCTCCTATAGGAATGCTTAACCTTTGTATACTGAACAAAAGTTGGGGTATTTCTGTGAGATGCCAGATGGGGGCACCTCAGTTCTTTCACTTAAAAGGAAGTTACAGTGCTTGATTTAAAAGGTCTGCAGGCCTTGTGACTGCAAAATCCTGATTCCTTACACTCAGTGACAATTTTGAAACATTATGAGTTAGGGCTACTTTTGCCTTCATTTACATCTGAACATCCCAAAGAGCTTAATCCCTGATCAATCTCATGAGTAAAACTTCACTTTGAAAGCTAAATTGTTGACCTATTAGGCATCTAATTTCTCCATATTATGAGACTTACGAAGTGTAAACAATTTTACAGGTATAGGCAGCAAAATTTTCTGTAGTCAAAATATAAATTAAAGTAACTCACTAGCTGACGATCTCTTGAAATAGGCAGTGTTACAATGTCCTGAGCCTTCTGTTTCAGATCATCTATCTGCATTCTCATTTTCTTGTGTTCCCATTCCAGCTGAAATATCCCTTTAGAGAATTCTTTATGTTGCACCATGCTAGCGATTTTTTTTTCTCCTTGAGCCTGAAAAAATAGCTTAATCTTAATTAACACTCTTTACAGATTATGGAATCATTATTTGCTGGGTAAGCTTCCAAAGTTACAATTTTGGTAAAGTAAATATGCTAGATTGCAGTCTCTTTCCAGACTTTACTCCAGATGGCTATCTTTGTGGAACATTGTTCCCTTTTACGCTCTGTGCCACAGCCTTGTATCACAGAAGGAGATGAAGAAAATTACAGATAACTTCTCTCTCCATCTTTCTTTTATAAGAATGCAAAGGCATTTTAGATCTATAAAATACAAGCTTGCTCTATATAAAGTATTTTACAGTCATTACAGGAGGTTTTGTGCAGTAGCAATGAGAAGCAATTTCTGTAGAGCTAGAATGCCTTAAAAAGGGAAGTTTAATGAGAGTATGAAATTCTCTTTTAAGTACAATCACCAATTTCACCATACATAAAAAAAAAAAGTGTATTAACTTTTTTAATCTTAATGTAAGGACCCAGTCACGTGCTTCTTAACATGACAGTAAGTTTACTTGAGGGAATTTTTTGACCAGTGCCCAGAATATTAGCATTTTCTATTTACAGCATATTAAGTAATGGTGTGTCTAAAAGCTGTTGCCATTTCATTGATCTGAATTGTATTGATCAAACATGAAGAAAGCAGTCTTTACACCACAGAATTCTTAGTAGCTTCTAGATTATAATTGAGCCTACTGTTGTATAGTAATGAATTAAAACTAAATATCAAATGGGAGAAAAAGAAGAGTCCCTTAAGGACAACACAGTTGTTTAAAAAGCTTAAATTCCTTTGGATAATGTAAATTACCATGATAGAGCAATTGAGTTCTTCAACAATACTCTTATTAATGAGAATGGCATCAGTGTAGTCTGGGATCTCAGTACTATCCAACTCCACCTGTCCTTGTTTTAGCAAAAACTGGACAGTCAAATTCAACTGAAGTTTTGTCTTCTCCCCCTGCAGCCTAAAATGTCAGCAAATAAAAACAATGTTTAGTGATTTCAACAGGATTATATAATTCCTCCCCTAATTCTCAACATTATTTATATGTATTACTTGTAAATGAGGACTATTCTTTGACAGCCTTTCTATGTCATCCAATGACAGGACGAGAGGCAATGGGTGCAAGTTGGAGCACAAGAGGTTTAGGGTCAACACAAGAAAGAA
>JANHGL010007725.1:19082-40995 GCA_024611195.1 Ceyx melanurus | reverse complement strand
TCCTGCTCAGGCAGGGGGGTTGGACTAGATGATCTTCTGGGTCCCTTCCAACCCCTAATATCTATGAATCTATGAAATCAAGTGTCATGTGGCATATTGCAATTAGGAGTGATCACAGTATCTCAGGTCTACATGAGCAAAATTTAACTGAGCTAGCTAGGATATATAAGGCCTTAAAGGCTTTGGGGGATTCACTGCATAATGTAGCTTTTGGGACAGTCAGTTTGTATTGAAGTCTGTGCTGCCATCCTTACTGATGTTGTTACTTAAAATGGTAGATTATGACTGGTTTGGCCTGCTCATGTGTGCTGCAATCCCATCTCATCTCAGAAATACCATAGGTCTTTCAGATGAATCCTAGATTTAAAAAACGTTGGAGAAAAGAACTGTGTAATTTGTATGTCATTCTGTGTTCATAGAGTATTAAAGTGTAGCTGAACATAAGAAACAAAATTACCAAGTGAGTTCTTGGAAAATGCCTTCTATTTCTGACTTAATCCTGTCATTGTCATCCATTCTTCTCTGGAGAAAGGCCTGCATCTCTGTCAGTGTCAGGGCCTTCCATTTCACCTAAGTAAGCAACATGGTGACATTCTGTTTGTCAGTATGTCAGGGCAAGCCTCTTTAAGAACAGGGAAGACAAGTTCTTAAGAAGACATATGTATGTATAAATATGCAGCCTGGTATTTTGAGAATTCCAGTAGAGCAGGAGACATAAAGGTTGCAGTCCTTACACTCTGCTCAAAAAATTGTTTATTCATTTATGCACAGTTTATTCACATAAAGGGAACTCACATTTCCTTCTGTCTTGGTCAAAGGTCGTGTATTTCTGTGTCTAGATAATTCAGATTTACACCTTCATGGTTTTAAACTGAACAAATGGCCAGAACTTTACAGTAACACCCTTCATTAAGAATTGCTCTTCATGTTCTAAAAAAAAATGTGAATGCACTGCTGCAAATGTAGAATGTTAATGGTAGAGAATGACTCCAACAGATGGAAATAAAACACCTTAACAGTTTTTGGGTATGGACAGAGAATAGAAAAATGATTTTTTTTTTTTAATGAGACCATATGAAGGGCAAAATAATTCTGATAAAAACTGCTCACATTAATATGCTAATTTTTCCTCTGAAGAAGAATTAGAGTTGGTTTCCCTTGATGACATTTGTGTTATTCTGAATTGAATGTGGCCAGAAATATTCAAATGCAGCTTCTGTATGCTTCATTGTCAACTCACCACTAGCTTGACCCTATGTTCAACTCCATAGAAGTTTAAGAATTTAAAATATCAAGCAGTATACTGTCAAAATAATTTTACATACCAGCTCCTCACTCTCCATTTTATTTCGTCTAGCTAGACAAAAATGTTCCCACGTAGACAGGTCTAAGCCTTTAGGCATGTGCTCAAGAGTATCCAATTCATCCATGGCTTTCATTAAATGGGTAAGTGCATCTTTGCAATCTTCAGCTGAGACTGAACAATCCCCATACGGGTTAGCTGTGTCAAGGACCATGTCTGTTACTGGGATCCTATTGCACAGACACAGCACAGTAGAGTTTTTATCTATTTTCCTTGCACAAGAGCAGCTCACAAACAACTTAGAATATTTCATACTCTCTTTCTCTTGGAAAGAGCAACTAGGTAAGACTTCATATTACACCATTTTTTTTTTCACACCTGATGATTATTTAGATTGTATTTAAAATTGGGTGGAGTGAATAAGGAAATGTAAGTACTCAAAATAATGTATCAAAATAATTTACACTATTGAAATAAACTGCTTTCTAATTCCTGACTTACGAGAAATCAGGAAATCAGGGGATCTTACTTTGGTCGATGTTTATAAAGTTGGAAAAGCTCATCAAGGAGATCAGCAGGTACACCAGCAAATTCTTTTGTAAAACTACATTGCAGATTCTAGGAGGGAAACAGAAAGCTTTCTTGTTACCACAGTGTTATCTTTTAAAAAGCATCAACCTTCCCATACCTTAGAAATACAGAATATGGTGCTCTTCCAAGAGCTCCCAAGCATCACAGGAATCTGGACTGTTTCATAAATTCTACACACATACTCTCCTTTACTGCTTAAGTTCAGTGATCAGCAAGTTGACTAGAACTCATTCCATGCTTATAGGTTCTTCCCAATACCAAGACAGAGCATTAACTTTTAAATTCCCGAACCCCCTTGTGTATGTTGAAAGTCTCACCTTATCTTCAACTACTGCATTTTCATAGGTGGCCATGTAAGCCTCAATTTTACTTTTTGTAGTCTGGATTATTCTTGCAGTCTTGACCTATAGCAAAACCAAAAGATTTATGGAATGAAACTCAGCCAGCAGAAGCACTGAATGGACATTCATATACACTCATGAAGCTATTCCTTATTCCTAGAGAAGACTTTGTGAGCTATTTATACGAACAGTATAATACCGTCTTCAGGGGGTTACTGTATATAGATATTGCTAAAAGGTGAGCAGGTGCAAAATTATAGTCCACTGCTTAAGTAAGAAATTTGCATAAGAAGTATCTTCTAGAAATGTTTACAAGTATTCATTTTAAACTTTTACTATAAGGACCTGTGTTGATACTTGTTTTCTCTTGAATAGAGATTTCTTTTTCCTTTCATGTCATCACAAGTAAGACCAGTCAAAAATTCTCAAATGCTGTTCAGTGGAGGGTTCTTCATTTTAGAATGCAGTTGCCCAGTTGTCATGTAATAGTCTGGCTGCACATTAGCATACTAAGCTCATCTGTTCTACTGAGACTGTTAAAAACTTATATTCTGCTGGATAGACCATTTTGTTGTATTTGACAGTTTGCATGGACCAAACAATATACCAATGGAAGCATTTTGAAAATTAAAAAAAAACAAAACAAAACACCAAAATAATGGTGCAGTTTGAAAAATGTCAGCTGATACAAGGGAACACTTGGCCTCAGATAATTTAAATCTAGTTCAGCCTATTGAGTGGTAGAAGCTAGATGCCCACTTTGGACCTGCTCCCTATAGCAATGGCTGCTTGAAGTTCCAAACACAGAAGTCTGTACAGTTCAAGTAGCAGATGTGACATAAGGAGGCACCAGTGTTCCTGTGAGCTCAGGAACAGCTCCACGAAAACAAAAGGGAGCAAATGAGGTAATATATCCCCAAGAGCCAGAATAAAATCCCATGGTCTGATACATGCCACCTCTGCCTACACTTTGAACCAGCAAAAACAAGTCAGCATAACCCTGGCCTACATTAGACAACTCAGTGACTGAATGTACACTGCACATTCTTTTGTGCATCTTCCTCTCATAGAAGCATCATAATTAGTATCCAGGATGGAGGAAGCATCAAGAAATATTATACATAGCAAACAAATCACAGCAGGCCCTTCTGAATGCATGGAGTTTTACCAAAGAACTCCCAATAAACCAAGAAGAGGATCTATTCAGAAACATATGTATTTATAACGTATGTCACATAAGTTGAAAAAAAGATCAGTTACTCTGTAAACTGTCAGAAACCCACCTATGGCAAAGTTTTTATTTAGGAAGAGCAGTCTTCACAAGAGACTATTCTTCAGACAGTCTTCACAACTCCACTATTACACTTTTCCTAAGAACTGCAATCCAAATTACAACTTACTTTTTCTTTCTCCTTTTTCACAAGGAAATTATGAAGTCCAGCTTCTCTTGTGTCCAACTCTTCATCCAACAGTAAAGCATAAATGAGATTGACTATTTTGAGTTCTTCCTGTGAAATGATTGTAATAAATTATGATAATATTCCTGCTGCACAGAGGGAGAGATGAAAAATTGTTTTCTGCAGTACCTGATAGATGACCATCTCTAATTTCAATTTCTTTTCAGAGAGTTTGAACACAGTCTCATCAAAACGTTGTGTTGTTTCCTGGATGGAATCTTGAAGTTTCTTCAGTTTATTCTCCAGTGCCTGTGGAAGGGAAGAAGAGCAGCAATATTACATCTGCAGCAACAAAGGAGCTCTGATGTACTATATCAGATGCTGGAGAATGCACAATATGGAACTGTATCCTTCAACCAGCTGGTCTCAGAAATTATTTGTTTGGAAGGAGAGTGCTGCCAGGCTACCAAATTATGTTATTAACTTATTTAATATGCTATATGATCTTTGTTCTTCATTTATTCTTAGTATTATTTTTCAGAAGTAGCTCCTGAGAAAGACCAGAAGCTTTGGTCATGAACACTGTGAACAAACTCACTCCTTTTCTCATTTTAGTTTACCATTCTATACTTCTCTTTTTCTTCATTCAGCTCCTTGACTTTTTTCTCATGTTCTCTAAACATTTTCTTTTCTTCATCATTCCAAACATTCTCAGGCTTGGATATAAAAGGAGGTGGAGAAATTTCCTGGAAGTATTAAAGACAAATATACTTCAGAAGTAGTATTAAGTCTCCATCAGCACACTAACAAAAAAAACTATTGGGAAAAAAAAAAAAGAAAGTATTTCTTAGTGGTAAGTAAGGTAACAAGCCAATAACAAGTCCAAGTAACAGATATATTCTGTTTCTCTGATCTGTTACTTGCACCAGTAGTTTTGATGTATATATACTGTGCTAATCTCTCTCGCTTACAGGAATTCACTCCTGGATTTTGTAAAATGCAAGCATTTTGTACACAAAGTTATTACTGTCCATACAAGATTTACCACATTTTCTGTTGCAGAACCCCAAATTTAACTCCATGTTAGTGTATACTTCTAAGTGTAGTCCTCATTTTCCAGAACAGATTTAATTCCAGTAAGAGCACTTGGGAATGCCCTAATCTTTTTTTTATTTGTGGCATTCCTCAACTTTCTTTCCTTCCTCTACTACTGTATTATCCATATTTGCTGAGTTAAATGAACAAAGTATTTTTCTGTAAGATCACAGCCATGGATAATAGACTTTCCTCCAGCAATACAGTTGTTGTAATGGTAATACTAGATTATATTCCTGTAGTATTCCTGTGACAGGGACAGGTGTTGATGGGTAATTCATATGCAGGCACTAGAATCTTGTGGTCTCTTTTGAATCCAGTGTATGGTCTCTTTTGAAGTCTATCTAGGCATAATGCAATTCTACAATCATCTGACTTTCTTCTATCACTTAGACTGGAAATATTTGTTCTTGAATTTCACATTTCCATAAAGGCCTCCAAGATACAAAAATTATGTGGCAGAAATGCTGCTCACCATTTTCAAGATATCTTCCTTTTTGATTTCTAGCACTCCACCCATCATGTCATTAAGAGCACGAAGTCTTTCATTGTCCTGGGAACAACCACAAAAACCATTTTAGGGTACAAAAGGAAGTGTACTAATAGGAAGTTTGGGGAACAATAATAGGTTAATTCAACTCTAGATCACCCATACAATTATATTCTGTAACACTAATATATTAATGCTCTTTGGTGATGTGTGTGAAGTATGCTAAAAGTCGGAGAGGTTTTTTCTGGTGGAAAGATGTTCATATACCAAATATATGGAGGACAGATATATCTAGTGGATAGATGTTTGTATACCAAATAACTCACTAAAATTGCTAGTCTGTCAGTTTTGAATGGACTACAGAGGCATAGACCTGGCCAGTGGCAGGCTAGGATGAAGGAAGTTATAGTGTCACTGTCTTATTGTGCATCTCTTTTGCGGCCAGGACCATCTTATGCTTTTAAAAGATTCATTTTAAAGCCAGAGGAAAACATTACAATCTGAATAACAGAGGTCACTCAGTCAGCAAACATATCAAGCATAAATATCTTGATTGAGCATTAGCACGCATTTAGAAAGGTATCTTGTCCCCAGCCACCTGATATGACATTTTTTATTGCCACTAAGCATGTTTTTTAAATTTGTGATCCTAACACTAAGTATGTTCTTCTCCCAGATGGTGTATGTAGTTCTGACAATAAACAATAATAAGAAAAATGCACACTTCATCATTACCTAAGATTTAAAATTTATTCTCCCATAGTAAGTTACTGGAATATTCTAGTGCGGCATTAACTAAATAAACCTTACCAAAGACAAATGCCTATTCACTAAAAAATAAATAAATTACTATTTTAAGTACCATAGCAGCAAGGCGTCTTTCCATTTCAAGTTTAGCCAACATTTCAGCTTTCTCTCTCTCTTGTTGAGTCAAGTACTTTTCAACTTTAATCTGAAGGAAAGAAACGAGGCTCATATTAGAGTTCTTTTCTCCAAACATAATCACATGTGAGCAAAGAACATTTGGAAAGATGGTGTACTACTAATTCTTAGTGCTTTTTCTCTCTGCTATATGATAATATTCCTTAGGAAGAAAATTGATCTTCTGAACAGCTTCAAAAGCTATATTTTAAAATACTGTAATACAACCTACAATCATTTTTGTTATTAGTTGTGTTTTGTGCAAACCTTTTCTGACAGTGGAATAATACAGACTTGTGGAAGAGCAGAGAGAAGTGGGGAAAGAATGACCAAAAGAACAGATAAGATTAGTGGAATGTATTGTTCATTTCAGATTTTATTATTAAGAACTTTCTTCCTAAAAAGGGAAGGTAAGCAAGAGTCCGAAAGATGACTTTAAGTACACAGACACATCTTTTTTATGGCTTTTCAGTACTGACACAATGTCTGAAAATGAGAAGAATTAGAGAGAAGTATTTGAGTGGGTGAAGGAGAAATATTTATTTTTTTGGGTACCTCTGAATCCTGCACATTGAGCGCTCGCTCTGGTATCTCATCATCTGTAAGATCTGGCTCCCATACTTCCATTTGAAGGTCAAGTTGTGCCAATATTTCTTGGATCCTCAGGTTTCTTTCTTTCACTCGTGCTATCTCCTGCTCCTTTTGCCGTGTAACTATGTCAAATTCCTTATTAAAAGCAGTTTTCACTTTGTATATTATGTCCTGAAATACCAAAAAAGGAAACAACAATACTGCAGAGGTATCACATCCACTCCTCAAGCCATAAGAATCAGAAATGTGTGTATTTGTTTATGTAACAGGGAGAGAAACTAGTAAAGCCCTTTTGTGAAAATCCTAAGTGCAGAGCACAACCTCTGTTAAATGGAGGTGGACTCATTTTAAAAACTAAATTAAAAACTAATCTGTTTTTATTTTTTTTTCCCTATAAATTTTTATTTGCTTTCATCTACATATTTGCTATTTGACAAAGATTCTGAAATAAATTACTCCTTTCAAAACTAGATTAAAAATTTGGCTGCCTTCTATTACCTATTTTTTTCATTATTTGGCTTGAAAGAAGGGGATTCAAAGTCATAATTTTTTAAAAAGTGACCTGTTATTCTAGAGATTGTAAATCAGAGGTGCAGGGAGAGAGTTGAGGACATACTTTCATGATTTTTAAGTGATGCAACCTGCAGTTTCAATATGCTTTAATTTGATTTTCTGTCTGACACATATGAGTGTGCCATTAAACAGGCAAATACTAGAAATTAATTTTTTAAAAAACACTTGAGACATTATAATGATTTTTAAAAGCCTATATTCTTAGTGCAGAAATTCTTCCTCTAGCCTAATTGATCTATCTCTACAAAAAAACCTCAAGTAGAATATTAAGGGAGAAAAACACATCTCTCCTACTTTGTCAACTTACAATGAAAAATATTTCAGTTATATTATTAAACTTCACATTTTGAGATACTTAGCTGTTTGCAGTTTGCATTACAATAAATATTTGTGTTGATGATAATTTCATTAATTTCTTACATAATAATAACTTAAAATGTAATAAGGCAGGATGATAAATAAGGTACAGTGCTGCTGGGAGAAAAAAGATGTGTGCAATGTCTAGTCAGCCATCTGGCTCTTAGCAAGCTCACTGCATTGGCCAAGAACCTTGAATCTACTATTGGATATATAATATGCATCTTTAAAGCTATACAGTAGACAGATCTTACTACATCCAAGCTTACACCTAGAAGTGCTCCTTGTGTTTCTTCCCCATCCACTCTAGTGTATCTACTAAATTTTATGAATTACAATGTGGAATCATTGAGCTCTGCTACCATTTACAGCCTTAAAGAGCGCTGAGGAGATAATGCTTCATAGCACTTCAACCACTTCTACCCTTGCAGATCATCTTTACAAGAAGCTTATTCTGGGCAGAGAAGTAGATGGTAAGTTACTAAACTGGGCAGGGTAAGAGAAGAAAGAAAATCTGATGGTAATGAAAAATAAATAACAGAAACATTGAAGACTCCAAATGAAGGGATGGTAACACTAGAGAATAAATGGTGGAAATTCAGAAGCAAGTAATGAGGAAAGAGGTCATGTTTTCACAGGGCATGTGGAGATGTGTGGTTTAGCTCTGGCTGGGCAAACTCTTAAATGAAGCACTGGTGAGCAAATACAGATAGTCTTAAACTAGGTAACTAGATTAATATTTATTTTCAGATCTGAGCTGGCACCAGAAGGTGCTCTACTGCACTATGTGCATTTATCAGCTTTCATCTCAGTAGCTCAAGAGCCTGTGCAACTCTCCATTGTACAGCATCAGTATGCCCAAAATCTAACAGTGGCTGTGACCACTGTGGGAACCAACAAGATATGACAACATCACTGTAGTAACAGAAATTTAAGAAGACATCACCTTCAATAATACTATCTGATTCACTTTCTGCTCCCTGGTGTGCAAGTCCCATTGGTGGTATAGGATAGATGTGTCTCCTCCATACTGAGAACTCAGACTTCCAATCAGGCAGTAAGATGTATAATCATCAGCCATTACTTCTGCCTTCTCTCCATCTTCCTTAGACAATACAGTCTCAGGCTCAATCTGAAGATTTTTCTTCTGAACCTGAATATCACAAACATAACTGTGTTAATTTTGTACATGATCCAGTGGCAGATGTATGAAAAAAAAAATAAATCTAGAGGTTATATTCTGCAGTTAAGCTCAGTAATAAAAATAATGTAAATTGAAATTATAGTATCTGGAATATTGGGTCCATTTGTAGGTTTCCCAGTACAAGAAAGACTTGGGCATACTGGAGCAAGTCTGTGATGGCCACTGATAGAATTAAGGATCTGAAGCATCTAACATGTGAGGACAGGCTGAAAGATTTGCAACTGTTCAGCTTCAAGAGAGAGAAAGCTTTGTAATATATAAAATAAAGAGGGATCTTTGATATATATATCAAAAACTGATGGTGGAGGATAAGGAACAAAACCAGACTCTTCTCAGTGGTGGTCAGTGACAGATTGAGAAAAAATGGATATGCACTGAAATACAGGACATCCAATTTAACATAATAAAACACTTTTCCTGGAAGGGTTGTCAAACATGGGAAGAAGTAGCCCAGAGAGGCTGCAGAATCTTCCATCCTTAGAGATATTCCAAGCCTGATTTGATACAGCCCTGAGCGAATTGCTTTAGGACAGCTAGACTTCCAAAGGGTTCTTCTAACCTCAGCTATTCTGTGATTCTTTACATTTGTTTTGAGTAAAACCATCTTTATTTATAATTTTTTAACTCTGGGGAGGAAATTTCTACAGCAAGAAAATGGTCTTTGGAAATATAACTATGTGAAGAAGAGCTAAAATGCCAACTCAGAACATCCTGACCTTATGCTGCAGCAAGTGAATTTTCCTTCCTGTGGGAAAGTGAAGGTTCTCACCAAGTGGTGACCTTGCTGGCATTTGTTTGTAAAACAGTAGAAAGATGTTTTGACTATGGGTGTTGTGTCACCCCAGCCAATCACCATGGAGGGTGGCTGATTTCTTGTCCAATTACCATGAAGTTAAAAGGGTATAAAAAGAGCTGTAAATTAATAAATAAGGAGGATCTTGGAATCTTGGTGAAGGAAATAAGCTCTGCTTCTCTCTTTCTCCTCCTCTGGCTACTGGCATATAAACGACATGACCTGAAGTGCTTTCATGCAGTACTTCAAAGAGATTGTACCTCAAGATCAAATGACTCAATCTTCTTTAACTGGAGAACTTTCTCTAAAGTTTTCAGCTCTTCTTCAGTACGTTCCTTCAGTGGATAATTCTTCACTTCACAAGCCATATGGAAGCACTGTTCAATTATTTATTTATTTTTTTTAAATGCAACAAAAAAACCCAAGGAACAAAAACAAAATAAAAAGTTTTAAAGTTCTTCAGAATGCATCTATCTATCTGTTCCATACCTGAATGATGAACAGTTATAAAGTCTTGATTTTAAAGAATTTAAAATCTTTTTAATTTAAAAACTTCTAATCAATAATAAAATTGAGGATCAATGATTGTAGACAATGTAGTAAAAAATACAGGGGTATGACAAAAGCCATTTGTCTTTTTAGTGGTGAAAATGGTTGGTTTAATTTTTTTTTTTATGTATGTATATGGCCTCTAGCCAAAGAATTCAACAAGAATTTGCTTTTTTGCAAAACAGCTTCGTCTTTCACCACCCTTGAAATAATCCAGTATCATCAGGAAGATTAATCTTCCACTCTTTAAAGTAGTCACAATTAGGGTTAAATTTTGCCTTCATGTTCTGTTTAGCAAAAGTCATATTCACTCAACACAGCAAAATAATATTTATGTCTCCTTTTAGCAACACTGCATGATGATATACTTTGAAATCAAGTGATTAAAGAGTTGCTTATTTGCTTATCAGCACTCTTAACCACCTTAGAAGTTAAAATCAGCCAGGCTCAGACAAAATGAACAAAATTAAATATTTGCATGAGCCTTGGGAAGAAGTGTTTTCCCTTAGCATAAGCAAATCAGAAGTGTGTTATACTTCTATTTATTTTGTCTCTGTACCTTAAGGAATCAATAAAATGTTGAAGAAAATGAATTAGAAAGGAGAAGTTACCTTAACTGTACGTCCTTTTACACACATAGCATCCCAACACTCATGTTTGATGACATTCTGCAAATAGCGGTTGGCTAAATTCTCCATCTCAACCTCCCTCCTCACCTTTCAAGATACAGAAAATAACAAGATGTAGTACAAAATAACAAGACATGGGTAATTTGTATTGAATTACTGAAAGGAATCTCACAGATAAAATTAATTACCAATATTACATCATCTTAGACTATTGCAGCCATCTTTTCAAAAACCTGCATTGCATACTACTGAAAGACATCATTTTATATTTGAAGAAGAGCATTCTAGAGCTATAGCAAAGTGCCCAAGGCCACAGTGTCAGGTTTATAGTTTCTGGCATAGATCATATTCCAATTGGCAATGTCTGCATCAGCGATTCTCCTGCTTCAAAAAGTGTTCCTGCTTCCCAGCAGTGAACAGCAATTTTGAGATCATCCCCTGTGCTGCAATCATTCTTTCTCCTTTTTACTGCCAGTTTTAAAATGTTCCCAACCCCCATCATTCTATCATACCCTGGCCTCTTCTTGTTCAGCCTCTGCTTGTGCTCTTTCCTGTTCTTCTATGTCCAGGTTGAACTCCTGCTGCTCAAGTTTCTCTATGTCTGGCACTTGTTCATTTTCTTGCATCATTTTCTGAATCTGTGTTTTTTCAAATAAGTATAAGGAATAAAAAGTCATTTGAATGTGAACAGAGGAATAAAATTATTTTAATTGCCTCCACTTTTAACCATTTTACAATAACTAGTAGAATGTGCTCTCTCTAGCCAGTGACAGACTACTATGTGAATATATTTCATCTTTCCCTTAAAGTTGATTTGGATGTTATATGTGATGTTGTGTTTACTTTCTAAGAACCTGAAGTACACAATTATTTATTCTCCAGTTCTGGGAACTTTATTAAGATGTTACCTATCTCATACAGTTCAACAAAGGGAAGGGTAAAAATCCTCCTGCACCTGGGTGCAGACTGCTATAGGTGACACTGTGCCTTATGCTCTTGCAGGTAGCAGTTTTTATGGAAGGAAACAGAAGGGAGAGGACCATAGTTTCTATAATGGAAGGCTGTTAGAAAGGCAGAAACTAGCCCACTCAGGGGATAGATTACTCAAGGTATAAGGGTGATATAAAAAACTTAATTTGGAGCAAAGGAAACTGAGGACCAGATAGTAGCTCCTCCCTGAAGCACCATCTTAGCATTACCTGTCTGCTCAGAGATTATGACAAAAACATGACTGAGCTCTAGAGCTGGTAGATAAAAAGCTGTCCATGTAAAGAGAACTGGAAAGCTGAGCCAGTACCCCTATAAGACACTCACAGTTTTACGTAGCTTTTTTATTCCCATTTGTATCTCTTTCTTCTGGTTAGCAAACCTCTGAGTCTCTTCTCTAATGACCTGACATACAACAAAAATATTGTTGAAAGACAAGAGAAATAAAGTTTGAAATAATCTAAAGGAACATTACTTGTACAGAAAACTCCAATAACCAAAACAGACATAATCCTCATTCTTAGAATTACTCCAGAGAAAAAAGACTGTACAACCAGGTCATTTTCTAACTGTTTGTACAGCAATGGAGCTTAAAAGAAAGAAAATATTAAAGAAAGAAATAATTACAAGTGTACTTATTACAGACACACTGAACTGTGTAAAGCCTACTGCCAGAATTTGTTGGGTTTTATATTCTTTAGATTTTTCATTGTCACTAAGCATTTGCAGTGGGATATTTAAAGATACAAGTAAACTAACATCTGGTACTCATTCTGGAATCTGAAATTTTCTTTACCCCTACAGCTTTACCAATTCATCTTCTAGGGAAAATTTTGCAATTAGTCTGCACCTCTGAAATTTGCTTTCTAAAATAAGTTTACAAATTCAACTAGGATGACAGCTATTGATTGAAAGGAAGGGGTGTATCATGCTGACATCCTCTAAAAGGCAGATGTAAGTCTCTTAGGACATTTATGAGCAGTTAAAGCAACTTAAGACCACATTGCTCTCCTTCAATCTTTGCTTCTCATCACCTGTACTTAGATGATACTAACAGTTACATGGCATTTGTATGTATGCACAGTCCCAGAGATTTGCAAGAAGTCCCAGTAGAGACTCCAAAGCATGAGTGTCAGAATCAAAGCAGAAACATGAATACACATCTGGGAGAGCAATGGAGAAGATGCCACTTTCGGTGGCACAATGTCTTAGACTGACTTGAGCCACTTGTAAAACTGCATAATTTGGAAAACCACTTCTGAGATCTCCCAGAAAACAATGATATTTTCCTTTGTCCTATCACTGAACCTCAAAAGATGGACAAAATATACAGCTCTGGCTCTTATCAGAAAGAACCTCTTAGCATCCATAAAGTCATATTTCTGGGGAAAAAAAATCTATGATACCATTAATATAGCAGTTTTTGGGTTCACAGAGCACTAAATCCCCTCTCTGTAGACAGATTTTGATGCACTTTTATAAAAATCTGCTTACATAAAATACCTCTACCTTAACCTTAAATAAACCTCAGGGGTTTTGTAATTAATGTCATATTGTTGAGTATTGATTTACAAGTGCTGTAGAACTAGTTATTATGACCCATAGGAAGAAGAGAGCACCTGCTTCATTTCTGGCAATATTTTTTTGTGAAATTTTTTGACATTTAGAAGAAAAAAAGTTTTTATATCTATCTAAAGGAAGCAAATTTCTCTGGCAGTTTTTTTCAGTTTGCTCCTTGTGTAAAAGCGGTCTTTTGGTCATTAGATCTCCTACTGTGCTAGTGTCACTGACGTGTTTATAACTTTGACCTAGGATTTTAAAAGATTTAGATTGCAATGCCTTGAAGAGATGTCCAAATGTTGGAAAAGCTTTAGAAACTAGACTCCTTGACAGCATGTAATTTGGCACCACAAACTTAAAAAATCTGGGTTTGGACAATATTTTTCTATGAAAGTACCTTCTTTATTTTCTGATCTATCCATGTCATGTCATTGGTACTGGCTGAATACAAACTGGTGACATTTCCATCTTCTTCTGTCACCTCTGTATTGGAAGATTTAATTGGTGCCTCCTGAAATTAAGGATATAAACATCTATCTCAGGTACTTAGAGAGAATGAGAGACATAAATGAAAAAAAAAAAAGGACTTGTGTTAGCAGCAACACTACGACCAGCAAATGCCAAACAGTGTGACATTTTTATTCCTTAGATAGTCCCCAGATTTGATCCTGCAAACCCTTGCTATTATGCAAAGTTTTGTGATTCAAACAGGCTGACTGTACTAATCTCTGTAATCTCTGCTTTACGTAATTTCAACAGTAAAAAAAACCCAAACTAATAACACAAAATATTAAGCGGCAACATCACACTGGAAATGACACATAACTTCACATGAGGACAAAATGACTTTCACAAAGTTTTCTGCAGTTGAAAAAATGAAGTGAATTGAAGAAGTGAATGTTGTTTTCCCATAACTCTTCCTTTTCTTTGATCATACTATTCCAAAAATTAATAATTAAGCATATTTAGCCTATCCTCAGGAGTATTCTGCTTGTACAAAAGGATCAAAGTTTGCTTTGAGGACAGTTTTTATCATGGGTAATTTTAGGATTATGATAAAACTTTTTTTCACCATAAAAATAAATAAACACCTTAACTTTCTCTTCTGAAATTGATTCTGCGTCATACTGCCATTCTGCCATCGATTTTAAAGCAACATTTTCATTCAAAGTAGACTTGTTTAGTATAGCGAGAAGTGACTGCCAGTGAAAAGAAGCTTCATCAACTTCCATTTTCTTTATCTTCCTAGTAAACACAAAGGGAACAGATGAATTTTCTGTGTATTATGGAAAAGGATGAAGTATTATATATTCTTTACAGCACTATTATTAGGTTGTTTAAAGAGGCCTGTTCAATATTTTAACATATAATTAAATATTGTTTGAGTTTTAGAAATGCGTAATTTAATGAAGTTTCCACAAAATTAGAAATTCTGAAAATTGATTACCCAAATTAGAAATATAGCTCACGAGGAGTCATCTTCAATCTATGCATCTACTGAGCTTATGTTATACTACAGAAAAGTAGTAGTTACAAATGTCTTTTACTGCTAATGTCTGCAAAGAGCTCTCTATAGTCACAGTTAAATTCCCATTAAAGCTGTGATGTCTTCTAATCACTGAGGATAAATAGTATCTCATGAGATTATATCTCTTTACATGCCCAGAAGCCCCTCCCAGGTGGTTTACTTGAGAGTGATAAGAAGCTCACTATGGGTAACACTTAACAGAAGATACTCCCATATCATGTGTTGCAACCATACACAAAGTACAAAACTTTTAATGAGCTAGGGAGATCACCTCTAAAGATGACAAAAGTAATTTTATTTCTATTCAACTTTTTTTCCTTCCTTTGAGACTAATAAAAAGGAAGTCTAGAATCACAAGTAAATGCAAAAATCAGTTTGTCAGCATACAAGAATTTACGCCATCAATATTGGTCTGCCTCTTTATACTTACTTCCATTTCAGACACACCAGGGCACCATCATTTTCACCATTAACAAGGACTAATTTGCCATCCAGTGAAAATACCATGGATCTGATTCCCCCTCCTTGATATGAGTGACAATGCATTTGAGCAAGTATATCCTAGAAAAGTCATGGAAGCAGTATCAGCAGGTATGTTTCTCTAAAGGAATATGTCTGTAAATAATGCTGCTTTATTTTTAGAAAAACATCAATAAAAAATGTCAATACAAAGCACATAAAAGACAAGGATTTACGCATTTAATTTTTTTTACTACAGATGGGGAAAGTTTGTGGGATATTGATTTTGCAGGACATAAAGAACAGTAAAATTATGTAACCTAGGGTTTACTGGAGGAGAAAGTAAGTAGTTTGTATCATTGTTATAAAAACAGTCATACTGTATCATTACATATCAGTTCATGTTCAATATACTTTTCCTGGAGCACCTTATATTCAAATGAAGAAAAGCTTACAGTGAAAGAAAGTTGTTTTCTTGCCTCTTTTTCATGGAAACTAAACAAAGCCAGTGCCTGGATGCCTACCTACCATAGTAAAAGTACGATAGATGATCAGAACACCATCCTTTGCTGCTGATGCCAGCCACTGACTGTTTGGTGATAAACAGAGAAAACCTGATCCAAACTGATTGCTAGGAATTCTCTTTTCTGATAAAAATACTGATGAATCTTCCACCAGATTCTGCCAAACAAACAAACAAACAGCAGCAGTTCAGGTGACAGAAACATCTGTATCTTTTGTGAAGACCAATGAGAGTTTTGTGGGTGGTCACGTGTTGGAATTCCGAATGTTGGATTACTGAGCTCAGGAAGCAATACCATTGCTATGCTGCTGATTTGCTTCTCATCTCTCCAAAAGGGTCTCTATTCAGTGTGTTTGGGCCTGCAGTTTCTTGGCTCAGAAAGTACATGACTTGTCAAGGAGGAATGCTCACCTTTGGAATTCACCTTCTGCTTAAGCTAACTCAGACTGAAGGAGACCCATAAGCTGCAGAGAGCACCAGTTTATCAGCATGTAATGACAGCAATACATGTAATGCTTCCTGAAGCCCCCACTACTTCATTGCAAGACAGGGCTGGGCTGGTTTTACAGGTGCATCTTAAGAGTCCTGGGCTCACATTGGCTCAGCTCCTTTATTCGGAGGAAGGTTCAGGTTACTCAGCAGACTGCACAAAAGCACAGCTCCCATACAGAAGCTGCACATGAAGCACCTGCAAGCTGCATGAGTTTTAAGAACCAATATTTGGTCTTCTTTGTAACAGAACAAGGAGATTGCTTTTGCCAGGCTTCTGAGCAGGCAGTGGGTCACTGGAAGTTGATGTTTATGGACAAAGTAGGTGTTTTTAGTGTAAGGAAGATTTCTTTATGATAATATCCTGCAATACTCACTTCAACTACAGCCTCTATTCAGTCTTGTTTCCCTACCACCCAGAATAAAGCAGCTTCAGAGAATTACCTCTTCAGAGAGATGGTATTTGCAGATGAAAGGTGCACAGGTACAGTAGCCATACACAGTGTTATCCTTCAGTCTAACTGCTGAGCTCAAAGGGTAATCCAGATCATAGTGCTCCTTTTTAATGGCACTAGCATTAAGCATTCCTTTTTCATTAACATACTTATCATCTAAAAGATTAAAAAAAAAAAAAACAGGACGAGGCATCACTACCACTCATGTAGGTTCTTTACCTATCAAGTAATTATGAAAACCAGTCTCAGCAAGGAGTGAACATGATGGGAGTTTTCAAGGAGGAGCCTGGGACTGAAGACACTGAACTGTAACACTAGCTCTGTGGGTTGTCCTGCCCTAGCACACTGCAGTGAAGCAGAGATGGCTCTACTAGCTCTAAAGAAGCACTAGAAAAGTTTAACCACAGTGATGTGACAATTTGTATACACTTAATTGACCCTGCTTTTTGGCTATTATGTAAACAGTGCTAAGTAGTTTCTGTGGAGGTTCCTGTCATTGTTGCCTTCATCTAGAACTTGCTTAGGCATCTCTGCCTTAAAGTACACACAGCCTGGGTGGTTTTGGTTAAAATGCTTCAGTTTACATCTTCAGAAGTGCATTTTATTCTTTATGGTTCCATAATTTAAGGTTTAAAGAGACATCTGAAATGAGAACTGATATAATAACTCTAGATCTTCAACAACTTTGAAAATTAAGCCCCATTTTATATGTCTAAAAATAGGCACAAAAAGAAGCCCAAGATAAATGATTCTTTAAAGAAAATGGTAAAAATTGAAAAGTGCTTTTAAAAAAGTTTACAAATTGCAAGACCTATTAAAAAATAAATGTAAGTAACTAGATGTGACACTAGGCTTACTAATGGTTTTACAGAAGTTTTCTCCAAAAAACCACTTTTTTAATAATTCAGTTGCATATAATGTGAGAAAAGTGATATAAAAATAGAATTATGTTAAGAATGAACATTTTGCTGTGATAGAGAGAAGCCATCACTGAAGCCTCAAACAGTACTGATTTGACAGTTCTTAGGTGGAAGAGACATAAAACTGGAAGTGCATGGTGCCAGCCAAGCCTGTCCTGCACTGGCTGCTCAGCAAGGCACTAAGCACCATGTTACCCGCTCTGTGCCTCAGCTAACTTGGCACATTTAAGCCCTTTCATGACAATGAATTTTAATTTCCCAGTTGCTTCCAAATCAGTGCATTTGTCAGTTTTAGAAATTCCTACAACATCAGACAAAATTAAAAGTTCTGTGATCACTCATGACACTGCTTCATTTTTTCTTGCTTACAGTTGAACTGGTTTTGGCTGGGATAAAGTTAATTTTCTTCCTAGTAGCTGGTACAGAGCTATGTTTTGGATTTAGGATTAGAATAATGTTGATAACACACTGATGTTTTTGCTATTGCTAAGCAGTGGTTATATTAAGTCAAGGACTTTTCACCTTCTCACACTACCGTCAGCAGAGGCTGAGAGTGCAACATGAAGCTTGGAGGGGACACATCTATGACAGCTCACCCAAACAAGCCAAAGGGGCTCATATGTCATGCCCACTATATAAACAGGGGAGTTGGCCAGGGGACACCACAGCTCAGGGACTGGTTGGGCATTAGACAGCAAGTGATGAGAAATTGTATTGTGCATCACTTGTTTTGTATATTCTAATATTATTATTACTATTATTTTCCCTTCCTGACCTGTCATCTCAATGCACAGGTTTACTTTTTTTTCCCACTTCTCTCCCCCATTCCACTAGTGGGAAGGGTGAGCTAGCAGCTGTATGGTTCTTAATTGCTGGTTGGAGTTAAACTATGACAATAGTACTTCTAAATGCTCTAATACTATAGCTGTGTCCTGAAAGACAGAAGCAAATTACTGAGTAGTTTCACAGTTGTGGATAGCATATATAAAACATAATATAAACAGTATTTAAGAATTTAGCATTGATTACCCAATTTAGTAAAATATTAATAGGTTCCCTTCATTTTACTTCCAGATTATGAATTGAGATTCCAATTGTGATGTCCCAGGATGTACACTGCACACTGCAGGTATACAGGGCCAGATTTCCAGGTGAATGGTGGTATGTCATTCTTAAGTCTCTTTAATTCCCCACTTTTTCTTCATACTGACATTTTTTTCATATAATGTTCTCTATAACATTTTTTACTGGGATACAAGTCAATATTTTTAAAATACAATGAACATTTTCCTTGGTGCTTTTATATAGAAAAGCTGCAACAAAGACAGGGAATCATTATTTTTTGAGATATATCAACCTCTAACCTTCTCCTAATGAACTATTATGTACCTATAATAATTCTTTGAAGAGGCTGGTGGGATTGATTTCACTTTGAACACGATGGCTTTGCTACACAAGGGTAATGCCAAGCCAAAAGCCTCTGTGGCTGGCTCTGGACACTGGCCACACAGTAGTAGTAATAATAATAATAATAATAATAATAATAATAATAATAATAATAATACTGACAGAAAAAACAACAAATAGTAGTAGCACTAGTAGTAATAGTAGTAGTAGTAATGTGGTGGCTTTGTGATTTTGCAAGGAAATTACTTCTTCCTTCCTTGGCTTTCCCTCAAAATATCCCAGTCTTTCTGCTGAAATGATTCAGATGACTGCAGGTCTACAGACTGCTGTATAAGAAATAGTGTCCTCAGAGAATGTACAGATGAGATGAAGAAAGAGATTAATAATTTGTATTTTGTATTAAGGGATGGCAAAAATATGTTCTTGCCTTAGAAAAATGTCACATGGTATATATTTGAATTCTTACCTGTTGCAAGAGCTGATGATAGACAAAAAATTTCCAGTCTTGCTCGCTGTGCCTCTTCTACATTAAGAAGCACCATTACTTCAACTAAGTCATTCTGCAAGTCAGAAACTACACAAAGATCCAGCACTTCTTCTGCCAACACTGAAGCAGGAAAGGTACATCAATGCAAATCGTTATTGCAGTGTGTTACCGAGGCAATGTTGTTTTTACTAATATGTTGTGAGATAAAATTAGATCCTTGTTCCAAATGCATCTCAGTTCAAACACATGGTTTTGAACTTGCACTAAGATGTCAGATAAGCCACAATTTGGTTTCAGAAAGTGCTGCACGCACACACCTTCAGCCTGAGGCATCAGGTGCTGAGAATGCTAAGCACCAGGGTATTATTTTTACACTAAACTTTCAAATCTGAGTTTACATACAGCTTGAATTAGAGCAGTTTTGAGGCTGTCTGCTAATAACTGCCAGATAAAGCACTAGACTTGGTCTAGGTGATCCTGCTATGGAAGGGGTTTGGAGTAGATGATCTTCTAGGTCCCTTCTAACCCCTAACATTCTATGATTCTGTGAAAAGCCCTGCTCTAGGAATTCAGCCAGACAATGAGAACATGATCAGGCAAATTCTGAAAATGACCTAAGGAGATGTAATTCTGTATTTGTCAAACCAATAAAAGTGATAAAATAATGGCCCTTATACTTAAATTACTATGATCTCTACACACGGATGTAATCTATAAGTAAAATGTTACTGGAATTGAGAGACTGCATAAATAAATTTACAATTTTCAGAATAATTTTTTGGTAAAATTCCATCATTTTTTATACTGTCATCAAAGCTGACAATTCCAGCAGCCCCCATGTTAAAGATGTCCAGGGTAGATATTTGTAACAGGAGATTGTACCCAGCTATCATGACCTATAGCTTTTTAGTCTAAAGTCTCATATGGCAAGCCACAAAGGTATTAAGCTCTTTGCCAGAACCATTACTATTGAGCAGCTAATCTCTTCTCTTCCCTCTGATTTATATGTGCTCTGGAAGAAAAGTAATATTGGTACATTTGTAAACTAAAATTACATTGGGGAAAAAATAAAAAAAGATTAAAAAAAAAGATTGTCCAGGAGAAAAAATGGTTGAGCAATAGGTGGGAAGCATATGGTTACTCCTACAAAAAATTAACTACAACAAAGATGAATGGCTTAGTCTGACCATCAAGTATATTTAAAATACAGCAAATAATGAAAATACAACATAATAAATGTTGTTACATACATTACCTACATATCCAAGAACCTGGAACAATTTTGAAGGCCGGGCATCTAGAATAAATATATGTCCTTTTGTAGCTCTAGTGAAAAGGAACTGCCCACTCTGATCATAACTAGGTAAAATAAAAATCCAAGTAGAAAACAGTTCAATACAATCAACAAAAAGCATCAAATAATTCTACTTCCATAACTCTGCTGACTTCATTGAGGACATAAATGCAACTGAAATTTGAGCTTCTGGGTTTATAGGGTTAGGGCCTGATAACAAGCGAAGTATTATGAGTTCAATTTCTAATTGAGTGGGTTGTCAATCTAAAGCTAATGATACTCCATAACAGTCTATGTTAACCACTTCATTAAACTATCCTCTGAAGTTCACTTTTCTAAAACTAAAACTACTAAACAGATTTTAATATTACTTTGAGTAGAGAAGTCCTTGCTTACATTGATTTGATCTTGAGTAAATTGTTTTCTGCATCTATTTTTAATGTTTTATCTTAGATAACTAAGAGAAGAGACTGCATCTGACTCTTCAAAAAACAGGCAATAATTATAAAGTGTAAAAGTTTAAAATCCATTCTATTTTTTTTAAAGTAAAATATTCACAGATTTTTCAATAATTGAAAAAAGCAAACCAACCAACCAACAAACAAAAAAAGCCTTTTACATCACCACAGATAATTACAAGAGGCCTGGTAAATTCTGGAACTGTAAGCAATGAATAATTAGCAGTGATAATAAAAAACTACTATATAAGAAGGGATGACCAAAAGGCTTAATCTTAACTCAGTGAAACCCCAAACTTACATTCAGTGAGAAATAACACTCTAAATTCACATACATGGAATAGTGCATAATTACTGCATATGGAGATCTATCATGAAGGATCTTATACACCTATATCATAGAATCATAGAATGTTTAGGGCTGGAAGGGACCTTCAAAGGTCATCTAGTGCAGCCCCCCTGCAGTGAGCAGGGACACCCTTAACTAGACCAGGCTGCTCAGAGCCTTGTCC
>JANHGL010007725.1:0-18982 GCA_024611195.1 Ceyx melanurus | reverse complement strand
TCCTTTCACTACAGGCCCTTGTAAACAGCCCCTCTCCAGCCTTTCTGTAGGCCCCCTTCAGGTACTGGAAGGTGGCTCTAAGATCACCCTGGAGCCTTCTCTTCTCCAGGCTGAACAACCCCAGCTCTTTCAGCCTGTCCTCATAGGAGAGGTGTTTCAGCCCTCTGATCATCTTTGTTGCCCTCCTCTGGACTTGCTCCATCAGGTCCATGTCTTTCCTATGTTGAGGGCTCCAGAACTGGATGAAATACTCCAGGTGAGGTCTCACCAAAGCAGAGTAGAAGGGCAGAATCACTTCTCTCGATCTGCTGGCCACACTTCTCTCGATGCAGCCCAGGATGCAATTGGCCTTCTTGTCTGCAAGTGCACACTGCTGGCTCATGTCTAGCTTCTCATTCACCAACACCCCCAAGTCCCTTTCTGCAGAGCTGCTTTCCAGCACCTCATCCCCCAGCCTGTACTGATAGTGAGGGACCTGCATTTGGTCTTGTTGAACTTCATGATGTTTGCCTGGGCCCACCTCTCCAGCCTATCCAGGTCCCTTTGGATGACATCTCGTCCCTCCAGCCTTTCAACAGCACCACTCAGCTTGGTGTCATCTGCAAATGTGCTGATGGTGCTCTCAATCCCATTGTCAATATCATTAATGAAGATATTAAACAATACAGGTCCCAGTATGGACCCCTGAGGGACACCACTTGTCACTGTTCTCCATCTGGACTTTGAGCCATTGACCACCACCCTCTGGATGCGACCATCCAGATAATTCCTTATCCACTGAACAGTCCACCCATCAAATCCATCTCTCTCTAACTTGGTCAGTAGGATGTTGTGGGAAACCGTGTCAAAAGCCTTGCAGAAGTCCAGATAGATAACATCTACAGGTCGTGCTTTGTCCATGGATGTAGTCACCTTATCATAGAAAGCCACTAGATTTGTCAGACCTGCCCTTGATGAAGCCATGTTGTCTGTCCTTCATCACCCCACTGCATTCTGTTTGCCTTGTTAGACCCTCTAGGAGAATCTGCTACATGATCTTCCCAGGCACAGAGATGAGGCTGACAGGGCGATAGTTTTCAGGGTCCTCATTTCTACCTTTTTTAAAAATGGGTGTAACATGTCAATTCTTCCAGTCCCCAGGGACTTCACCTATCTTCAGTACACAGTTAAACCTTAGAATACAGGTTTATATAGTTGTCATATACATCCTGCTATGATTCCTTTTGAAAGCAATTCAGAATATGCTGAAAAAAACAAAATCCTGAAAGCATTAAAATATTTTACTTTGTTATTTTTAGATTAAAACCTTCAAATTGAATGAACAGTGTTACTCATGCAACAAATTGACAACATTCCTGCCCTTGTTAACCACATACTTACTGCAAAGACAGCACTGGCAATGTGGAAAGAAAAATTCTGTGAACAACCCTTGGAGCTTCAACTTCAGTAACATCAAGGAAATAGATTTGACCTCTTTTGGTCCCTATAGCAGCGCTGTTGGAGGATGGACAGCAAGCCATAGCAGTTGCCTAGTTGAGAAGTAAAAAGATACTTAGCAGTTCCATATCTTTTTATATATTGTGCTGTATGTTAGTATGCAATTTCTTTTACTATTTAAAAGTCCCTAAAATTTTGAAAGAAACACAAGTGGTTTATCTAAAAAAACTTCTGAACAAAGAAAGGATTTTAGCAACATCACAGGAATTTTACCTATGCTCTGTATCTACATATCAAAAGCTAATTCTGCACTCAGAAAAAAACAAACAAAAAAAATTATATCTGCTATCCAGATTTTAAGTAAAAGCAGTTCCACCCAAATAAAACAGTGAGTGCCCTGTTATGTGCACAGCTGTTACAGAAAGGGGTTTATTTTCTACTATGTCAGATTTTCAGAAATCAGGACAAAACATTAACAGTTGAAATACTTGTATCAACTCAATTGTTAAAATATCTTTTCAGATCAAGATACATAATTTTTATACCCTTGAAACTTTTCACTCATGAAAACCAAAAATTTAATACAGTAATATAATAAAAAATTATATTGTTTATAATTTTTTTCTTAATGACGTATCATTAGGACATTAGGTTGAAATGTTTCCTCTGCTTTATGGCCATATTAAAAACATGATAAGTTGAAGAAAAGATTCTGAAAGGTAATCTTTTAAAAAATTCCTTTATGTGTTGAGCTTTTCTCAGCACTGACAAATGCAAATCTGTGGAATATTATGCTATGACTTGAAAAATATTAAACATTTAAGTATCAGTCACTACATAAGCTCCTAGTTTCTTTTACCTCAATATTAAGGTTTAGCTTGCTGAGACAAGTTCCATCTTCCAGGATCCAAACTTGTACTTCACCCAAAATTGTTACAGACTGTGGTAAAGAGAAAAACATAGTCAAAAGAGGGTGGAATAACCAAATAGTCTGGAAGTGACTAGTGATTTATGATAGAATATAAATTGAACTAATGTCTGAGCATAGAAGATCAAGGGTTACTAGTTTTACTTGGAATTATCTTGCTTTTTCTTTAGTTGCTGCAAGGTACAAATGCCTAAGGATGATGTTTAATATTTTATTTGTGAACTGCTGTGAGTACAGGAATGGTCTTTAAGCAGAATGAGACAATATAGGGCAAAACATGTAAACCTGATTAACATGAGCACTCCCACCACCATTCAGCCAGCAATAGAAAAATCTGCTTATAATTTTCTTTGCACAGGAAAATGCATCAACAGAAAGAGAGGTCTTGTTTTCCTACATGAAAAATGAAGCCTATCATAATGGTGCTTGAGTTCTTATATCCAGGCAATTTTGTAATTCCACGGTAAAGTATGGCTAGAGATCAATCTACCCTCACATTACTCATTGAGAGCTGGGTCAAATTTATCATTCTCACATTAATGACAAGCAGATTCAGCAAACTTAATTGATTACGACTCCAGGGTTCTGAGGCTGGTTACTTGTAGAATTCACGGCCTGGAAATGAATCAGACTTGCTGGCTAAAACATATGTCTTGCCAGAGTCAAAGACATAGGAGGAAAGCAAGGAATTTCTCAGAATGGACAGATCCATGAGTAAGGCCTTCTTTGTGCCTGGATCCAGTACAGGGGTATTTCTCAGGCTGTTCTAATTTGTGCTGAAGGCTGAAAAGATCATCAGGAATGTCTTATTTCAACATCTATTCTGTGACTTGCATCCACCTTTTGCTCAGTTATGCAGCTCTTTTCCTGAACAACAGGGAGTCTCACAAATCAACAGCAGAACCAATAGGACGTTTTAGGAATCCGTGAATTATCCATCCTGCATTCTAGGGCAAATCCTGGCCCTTTTATAGGTCACACTTGAATTAATGTTGTTTACTTCCTTAATAAGAAGTTACATAACTGTAACAAATACCAGAACAGTTCCAGTTTCTGCAAGGCTTCTGATTTTCTGCTTCAGCAACATACTGGTTACCTGAAAAGTGCCACTACTCCATATAAAAAGGAATACCATTTCTTACCACACAATACTTGTTCCCCGGAGTAAGAAAATCAGCTGCCAGAAAACAACTGCTGCATGTGTCCAAGAGTTTGACAGCTTCTCCACTGGACGCAGGTTTATAAGTATAGACTGTCCCCTGACAAATAAAGAGAATTAATCCATCACTGGGCTATGAAGCTCTTCATTAAAAGCTTTCAAAGTCTTCAACAAAAAAGGCCCATCTTTCTAAGCTTCACTCTTTGAAGTTTTACATTTTACTCTAAAATGAGGTTAAAAATGCCCAGTAGAAATAATCTGAATTGAGAGGAGTATATTAATTTGCACTGGATGAAGATCAGGTTAGTTCATTTTAGAGTTATCCAGCTTGTCACATTTTTTAAAAGTTTTGTTTCTCAAAATTGCCTGAATAAAATAATTTTAACCCACCCTATTTCACATTACTCCAGGAATCAGTATTTTAAAAGAACATAAAACACAACTAATAAATATTAAGCTTTAAGAGATTTTTTATCTAAATATCTCAAAGCTTCTTAGAAACAATAACTAATATTGATAAAGATTTCAGAACTTCTCTACTAATTTACCAAATGGAGAATGAAATCAGAGAATGTGACCAAAGTTACCATTGTACTGTTTTCCTGAACATGGAACCTCGTGACTTGCACAAACACACAACATAATAATAATAATGCAAATTTAAATTATTACTGTTCTGGGAAAACAGGTGGAATTTCAGGATTTCAGACCCTTGTTCCACGTTGCTCAAAGAAGGGTCTTGGACTGGGTTGCCACAGAAATTGAGATACTTGTCCGGAACAACTCTACTGCATAGCCACAGTAGGTCTGATGCTACATCTTCCTCTCTGTGCAGGCACACATCTAGCCTACAGCTCATGCTCAGTAGTTCCCACATGACCTGGACATATTGAAGACCCTGAACATTTACTCTCCTGTACACACACAAATATTTCTGTTGGGAAATCTCAGGATTAGGTACTTTATAATTCTGCATCTGTAGGAGATGATTGTTCTGTTCTTCATTAAAAGTATCTTGCATCTTTCATTAAGAATACAAGATGGACTAAATTCACCTCTGATATAATTTGTTGACTTGTGTCAAGACATTTCATGACACTACAGACATTTCATACTAATAGTATCAGCATACACATATAGAACCACAAGACCATCACATTATATAAGACTATTATCTCAAATGTTATACCTGGTCAGTGATAAGCAGAAGTATGGTGTAATCAGGGGAGAATATGAGGCTGGATATGGGTTGTAAGATATCAGTGCAGATTTTCATCTCATATTGCTGATCTTTGATGTGATAAAAGAGTAAAATGCCTTCCTGTGCAGAAAAGTACAAATCCACATGAGGTTTTGTCACTTATCCTAGCTCACTCTGACCAACTGAAGTACAAGAATTTCTAAAAATCTCTAAAAATGTTAAACTGTATCCCATTACTAATATTCTTATTTGCTTTTAGTATGTCTAAAACCAGAGGACTTTTAGACTGGATAATAAATCTACTGAAAAATTATGTTCTTTAATACAAGTCTTAGTAGCAGTCCATAATTGGTAACAATAGACTCTCTCATCAGGTAATAATTAAGATTTCATATTGGGGGGTTTTGAGACAGTATGAGCAGTGATGTACAACTGCATTGTCAGTTTGGGTTAAATATTAAGTTAGATTTTGCACAAAACTATTTGGCAGTTCTCTTGGTCATTTTCTCTCTTTTCCTATTTTTTTGTCTATCCATTTTTATTCCTCTAGAATACTCTTTGTCTTTTATTAAAAATAGGGTTGTTTCCTTGATGACAAAAATGGAATTTCCTCCCACTCCCTTCTGATTTCTTGTTGCAAGTCTTAACAAACAACATACAACAGAGAGAACCTTTATCATTTTGAGCACTTCATTTTTTTTTCTAAATCCTGTCTTAGCAGTGAACTCTGCAAAAATGAATGTTCTTTGATTTTTGCACAATAAGAGTAAGTGAAATGCCTAAAGGATGCCTTACACTTCCTGCTGCATACAGTCCCTTGTTACAAAATGCCATGGCAAATAAAACTTGTTTTTCCAGATCCTTTGGTTTTCCACCTGGAAGCACAAAACCAACATAAATTATAAATTTTATTTTATTGCAACAATGTGTCTCAACTTCAAATCTTGGAAGATTTATTATTTGTGTGTAAAGGCTCCATGGGCTATATATTTGTTGGACTTTTTTGCTGTGATAATGAAGGAGAAGGTTGGCATATAGAATTTGCAGTGACAGTACTACTGTGGTCTGATGAACTAGATCTGTTACCTTTCATGAGGTAGCTGAAGCAAGTGTAAAATCACTCACTTCCTTTTCTCTAACCTGGATCTCTTAGCCCATCTTTGTATGTCATGTACTTAAACTCTGCAATTACCTTTGTGGCCCTGTGCTGAACTTCATTTGAAAATGAAGTTTAATTTTCATTTGAAAATGAAATTCACAAAACACCGAAGTTGTTTATATGTCAATATTGCCATAAAAGTCAGTTGTATTCCAGTTGTATTCCAGCCTAGGTTCAGGATATTGAATCAAAAATTAACAATCTTCCTCAATATCAACCATTTCTGTCATTTATACAACTGAGAAGGTACAATCTTCCTCTGATTCAGCTTACAGCTGTACAAGGGAGATAGCAATACTTGGCATGGAGAGTGGTACAGATGCAGATTTATCTATTTTCCAGTCCTAAATTCTGGTATTATTATTTTAACCATGGTTTTTTTTTTTATTTGATGTACTTATGAAGGAAACTTCAGTTAGTCTGAGAAGAATGCCCAACTGAAATTATTTTGTGGCCATTTTATGATTCTGTTGACAACACCATATCAGAAATTTGGCACAGGCTTAAAGTTGGACGTGCACTGAAGCATTCTGCTCAATAGTACAGATTACAGTATGTTTTTAAATTAAGCAGAAGCTTCAGCACAATACTATTACAGGAAATTCTGTTACACAATTTTAGGACTCAAAGAAGAATAAACAAGCCAAGGAAAAGCCCAAGTCACAAATATTCTTGTTTTCTTCTGCTAAACTGGCAAAAACATATCTGGTCATACCTCAGTGTTTTATTTGTTGATGATTTCTAACTCCTGATTTGGAAAACTCTGATAATTTCAAAAGCAGAGAAATAATTTTTATTTGTTGTTTTTTTTTTTAAGAGCAGCCTTCATTTTCTGTGTTAACTATCAAAACTGAACAGAGATACAATACTTAGGGAAAGCCAGGGATACTTGCAGCAGCTTAAAAGATTATTACAGGGTAGAAGAAAACAAAATTGTTACCAGTCTGTCTATTAAAAATGATTCAGTGTTCATTAGAGAGTTCTATACTGGTCTATAACAGGATATTACCCAGTTCTATTGCTAGGCAAAGCTTAGACTAGTATTACTCTTAGACCTGAGTGAAGCAGTGCTCTTCATGGGCACAGTAGGACTGACACCTTCCATCCCTGCAAGGGACAACAAGGTACAGGTACAGACTGTCATTGCCAGAACACTTTATTCTGGCTGTTTTTCAATGTACTCCATCTTGGGAGCCCTCTGGATGGTCACAGAAGGCTAGCATGTGGCAGGTAGCTGAGGAGAAACCTCAGGATTCACACAAAAAAGAAGGCATGGAATGCACTGCTGTTGACAGAAAACTCTCATCGGTCATTAGCCTGCCATGAAAAAAAGGCAGGTGGGAATATATATAAGTCAGACAAATCACCTCAGCAAGTTGCAATCCAAAATACTCCCATTCTAGAATAAATTAAAACCAGATTTATTTGAAAACACAGACATCTGTTGCCCCTCTGTGCTTTACACTTTCTGCAGTAAAACCTGATGGTCTTTACAGCTTTGTAAAGAGAGGAGTGAACAAGCAGCTGTAGGATGTTTGTTTGCTGTCTGAAGTTAAACCACAACAATGTAAACAGGGTTTTTTTATTTTTGATGTGGTTTTTTTTGGTTTTTTTTTTCTTTTTTTTTTTTTTGTTTCCAGAGAAAAATTAAAGTCATTTATTGGGTGCTAAAGAAACCCACACAGAAGTTTAAAAGACATTCTCAGATGTTTAGCATACTAATAAAAGAATATGGTTCTACAATATAGCTTTACAATTTCTGTAAGGTACACAACAGGGAAACAGAAGAAAGCAAAAAAAAGCTTTCACCTATCCATTTTCTTCCTTACTTGAATAAAACACAAAACTCAGCAATTTCTTACCAGGTGGAGGTTTCTGTTGAAGAACAGAAACGCTGTGAGTCTCAGCATCAATTGCCAAAAGAAATCCTTCTTTACAGCCCATGTAAATGTCTGAGGTTGCAGTCCAGCAGTGGACAGTAGGATGCACTGAAGGCTTAATACAATTTCTAGGCTTCAACACAAAAATAATAAACAATTAACAACTAGCTGCACTAACACATACATATTAAGAAAAGAAAAATGACCTCACAGACAGTGATCACTTACTTGCAGTAGATCAGCCTTATTTTATTCAGTCATCCCTTCACTGGGGCTAGTAATTTGAGAACCAAGAACATTTTCCAGAAAAGTCTGTGTCTGGACATAGTGGTGAAGAACTCACCTCTCTCCCTAGAAGCTTGCTTAAAGATAAATTACATTTTCATTGAAAATAGTATATTTAAAAAATTTAATTTATTCTCCAGCACTTGTTTCTGTTGCAGTTTTGTCCTCTAGCTTGGAAATTCTTCCAGGATTTTCCCTACCTATGCAAAGATTCTGACTCACCATAATCTGGTCATCTTCCATTTTTTTTAAATGATAAAATTATTATAAAATTAAATACATTAAGCCCCTAGATTTTATGTTTGTTTGGGTTTTTTTTTTTAACATTAGAAACCTTTAACATCAGAACCACTGTAAGCCCGATATGAAATGATTACCCACCATCACCTCACCCTAATAAATGATTTTCAAACTGCTTTTCAGAATAGCCTTCCACTTTGTAGACATAACATGCAGATCTGGTCTTGTGTACCTGGCAGTACTAAACCACAATTTTTTGAATAGTTTATCTTATAATCCAAATTTCCCTGAAAAACAGTTCTGTCAACCTTTGTGTCATCTGAAAATTAGTTATAGAAATATTCCTTCCATAGACTTCCTATGTGCCTTGAATTTAATTTCACTAAAATACATCTCATAAGTCCATAAAATAGGAAGAACAGAACTTCTCCACCAAATATTATTAAAGACAGTGACCTGTTCAGATATAACACTAATAATAGTCATACAAATACCATGAGAGAAAGAAACAGTTTTTGAGAATTTGGGGAGGGGGAGAGGGGAAAAAAACACCAGAAAACCTTGGGAGAACACTGAAAAGAGAAAATTCAAAGAACCATGTGTATGAGCAGAAATGCTGAGGAACACTAGACAACAAGATAGATGAGAAAAAAGGTCTATAATTCTATAAAATACCTGCTGTCTCATTAAAGATTCTATAAAAAGAGGAAACATGGATGGACTTGTAATGAAAACATAGGACAGAGATTCTTAAGTACCTAGATTTCATTAGTAAAATAAGTTAAGGACATGATATATGATTCTGGGTAACTTACTCTCTATGCTTACAAAGCATTTTTTATTTCTTAGAAGGAAAATGTTACAGAAATAAAGTATATTAATATTTATAAATCAAATAGGATTAATAGTAATAAATCTGTTTTAAAAACCAGGGCTTGACATCATCCAGATAAACATTTAATATAGGCATTTTCACTGATTTTATGAGGCTTGAACATCACAAATCTTTGGGGAGGTTGTAACTGAACTACTGTGAATCACAAGTGTCCTGTGTAAAGACAACTTCTGTAATGTTTCATTGTACCTGCAGTTATATGATTGCCTTTACATATAAACTACACAAAATATGCTAATCCTAGGATAAGATTATGTAAATCCCAAATCAGGTTGCTTCTTAAACTGTGTGTTGGTACAGTGCTGCATAATAATACTAATAATACTGTCTTTTTTTTTGAACTGTTCTCCCTTTCGAGTAGCATCTCTTCGGGGAAAAAAAAATAAATCCACAGAGGATTCTTGCCATGAAAAATTTTTTAAAAAACAATGGAATAAAATTGATACCGGGGATAGAATCAAACAGTCTTATCATAGTAAAGCATATTCAGAAAATTCAGGTCCCAACTGTAAAAAACACGGAAATAAAACTAAATCAATCTAATGCAAGAGAGAAAATTATTTGAGAGCTGTAGGCTATTTCAATTCCTTTCGCTCTGCTGCCCCATTGTGGTTACACTTTGGTACATAACCAGCCTCAGTATGGAACCCTAACACATTTCAAAGCAGCAAACAAGTGCATTGGCAATGGGCTTACTTTTCTCACTTGCCTCTCACACATTCCTTAGGACTGGGCTACAGACCCATTGGAGTGTGTGAGAGGACACAGACATATGGTCCTCCAAGGACCATAGACTACAGGTCTTACTCATTTAAATAATAACTCCTTTAAATAATAGTCTGAATAAATGGTTCTCCACTTCAGATGCTTATGTCAATGTGGAGAAATACTGAGCTCAACTGACTCGGATTTAGTGATAAAGAACAAAAATCCTTCTGTCGAATTCTGCAGAGACAGGAAAAATAACACATAAAAATATCACACCAAGTACAAACTGATGGTCTTAATCTCAGAAAGGATCCAGATTTGCAAGTTCAATGTTTCACATTGGCAGATGCATATAGTTGGCAGTCAGGTGAAATTAAACAAAATGAGAACACTTCTGAAGCCTCTCAAAAGAGGCATCTCAAGGGAGGCTAACAAGTAAATTATCAAATACAAGTGAAACAACTGGGCAGGTCTAACACTGATGGTGGTATGGAAATGTGCTTCAGAAGCAGGGGTTACTATCTGGAATAGAGTCTTCAATGTTTCCATAGGTTGGGACATTTTCAAAGTAAAAAAAAAAAGAACAAACAAATCCCAAAAGTAAGTAAATATACCTGATGTTTACTATCAGTTTAGCACTGGAATAGGTACTCAAGGTTTCAGCAGGTCATATTAGCTTAGGCATGGTGAAGTGCTGACATGCTCATACTGCTTCTGGGATACAGATTAGTACCTCCTCTAGGACCTGTGTCAGAAATCTCTACATTGTACTGCACTGTGAAGCAGCAGCACACCTTCCACCTCTCCTGACAAAATGGATTTCAAACACATTGTTGAGACAACAGATCTGTTTACTGGGTTTACCTCTTTAACAGATATTATTAATTTATTAACACCTATTTGCATAAATAGTACAATCACTGAGAATAGCAAAAAAAGAAAATAAATTAGTAACTACCATGAATGTTTCTGCTTCATCTCCTACCAGTCCAGCAATGGCTGAAGCTGTCAAATCAGGGCCATAGTAGGGATCTTCACTATGAGAAACTGGGAAAAACAAATCCTTATGAGGACTCGTGGACCCCTGGTCATCAGGGAGTTTCACAGGGCTGTGAAAAAACAAGAGACACTGTCAGAGGAAAAGAAATATTATGAATATTAAAAGCTGATACAAAACTAAGAAGCATGGTCCTGTAAACTGGCCACACAAGCTGGAAATCACACAAAAACCTGATACTGCTTTAAGTGGATTTTGGATTACAATAATATATTGTTTAACTACGGTTACTAGGAAGCAACTTGATACAAATTTGGTGATTTCATAGCTAAAAAAAGCAATATTCAAAATAGCCACTTGTTGGAAAGCAGTTTAGGCACTATCTTAATTCAGTCATGCAGTTTTTGATAGAGGTTGCCAAAGCAGATGATAAGTATTAGCTACATGATGCACATAATCTGGACATTTGTATGCTAAGAAATTAAGTAATTAATTCAAATGATTGACAAGATAGATTCACAGTGGCTGTGATTTAGCAATTAGGAATGGCAATCGCTCGGTGAACTAAATTGGATTAAATTCTTTGCAAACAGATGTAGGTTGCTAGTCCTAGTTATTAAAATCTACTTCTAGATTTTTCTGTTATCCTCAAGAGTGTTCCACTTACTTTCGCTTAAGGTGATGCTCGTCATTACTCCTTTCAATATTCCAGATAATAATGGAGCTCTCATTAGTAAAACAAAGTTGTTGCCAATTTATAGGGTTAAAACTTAAAGATGTTGCTGTTACCCCTGGCTGAGATTCACTGCATAAGAGGATATTTTCTTGCCAGTTCCTTCATTAAGGAGAGTGAAAGAAAATAAAATCCATTAAATAAGTAAAAAGTATTCAAGCCAAATATCTGGATGTGATTGAGACTGACATTCAAGGTAAGTTTGGAAAACAAATCCTTGTCACTGACAAAAAAAAAGTCTGCTGTCAAACAAGTTAGGTCCTCTTTAGAATGAGAAAAAGCAGTTAATTAGCCATATAAAGTAGCCACAAACAAAATTCTTAGTGCTACAAAAACATTGAATAGTAAACGGTTTTGAAAACTGTCATTTTACAAGCATTATCAGCAACCTTCTTTTGTGAAAAGACCAACACAGTCAGGAGACGAGGACCTTTTCGCCAGTTCCATTGGGGATTACTTGAATGGGCCAAAACAATTAACTCTTCAGCACCCTAGAACTCAGATTTGCTTTTCCATTCCATAAAACAATTATTATAATGCTTGCAGGCTTGTGAGGCATTATAATTAAGAAATAAAACACAGTCAGCCTGTGATTATCTATGGATACATTACTGAGGTAATACAGTAACCGTATTGTGAATAGAGACATAGAAGCTATTGCTGCATTAACTAACTTGAGCACAAAACACAGCAGAATTTGTGTGCGGTTGTTCTGTTTAGCTGATGCAAGATTGGGAATATGCTTTCCACTGACTTTTTTTGTCCAGTGTAACCTATTTTATGTTCTCACCATCTACTTCGCATATTTCTCCATTATCCAGATTAATTCTTGACTGCATTTGTATTTTTCAATTCTGTCTAAGTTCAGTTCCACAAATACAATTTTAAGAAAATGATAAAAAATTTATCTTATAGTCTTGGACAATATATCTGACTGTTAATCTAAATAACATCTATAGCTTTAAGTATTTGTCATTACTGGTGAGAAGAAAAAATATCTAAATATAATAATAATTCTATTGTTCTGGCTTGTAGCAAATTCACTCCCAGAAAGTGATCAGGATGCAAGACAATGGTTAATATTGATAGCATATGCAAAAAAAAAAAAAAAAAAAAAAAAAAGAGTATTCCCACATACACAGTAACTCTCATTAAGCTGCAATTCTGTTTTTAAAATATATCAGTGCAGCTTGCTCTCTCAAGATCTGTCAGCATGTTCTCATTGCACACTACTTGTTTCTACTGAGATACATACACAGACTTCCTGAACTACAGTTTACATATGATCAGAGTTCACAGCAAACAGGGACAAAGAAGAAGCATCTGTAACAGTATCTACTATCATTACTAAAATTCTGAAGTTTCATTGGTTTCTGCCTCTTCACAAATGATTGTATAAGAAAAGGTCATAATTCAATTGGGAGTATACAGAATATTCCTTGCATGTCCTTTCTTGCCTTCCACCTACTCCACCCTTCCCATTTGTTTTGAAGAAGTGCTCAGACTCCACAGTCAGTGGAAGCTTGATGGCAATGGAGGCAAGAGCAGGATTATATATACGAAACAAACACATTAAGTGTTCTAAACTTTCTGTATCTTCACCATATTATATAATACTTCTTTTCATGACAATGAGCAGAAAATGATGAAATAATCCAGTGATGCATGGTAGTGTAATTACTGAGCAAAACTGTAAGAGAGAATTAAGATCAAGCACAAGTAATTAGGAGGACAAATGAACAGTCTGTGGGGACAAAAAAGCAGAATTAGGCTTTAGAACACTTTTTTCATCATGCAACTCTCTTTCACAAACAGCATGGTACTCAAATTCCAAGGGTGAACCGATAATTAATTGATGCTGAAGACTTTAGAAATACTCTAAACCACAACATTTCAAAGATGGGAGAAGACAGCTGTAGCACAGTAACAGTCATTCTGACTAGTGACTCCTAATGCTGGAAAATAAACAGCTATTTTGGTACTGAAAGTTTGCAAACAATGATCATCAGAAAAAAAAAAAAAAAAGATGAAGGCAACCAGTGTAGCTTCCACATTTGTTAAATTATGCTAAAATAGCACACAAACAACAATACAAATAAGTGTAAATGGTATTAGATTTTTTTTTTTTTTACACTTACCATACTGAAAGAGCAAATTCTGGGATTGAAGAGTAACTGGCTAGATATGGGCCTGTGAAACTAAAGGCAAGCAAGGTGTAGTCCAGCTGCGCATTACCTGAATAGGAAAAATAAAGACCATGATCTTTAAGTGTCCTGGAGTTTACTGTATACTATCACAGATAGCATCATAGATCAGTTTCTTTATATGAACTTTAACCCTTTACAGACATACTTCTGGCCACCTTTACTCCAGATGATTGGTTTGATTCGATCATTAAAATGTTCCCTCTGTAGAGAAGCTTTTCTTTTTTTTTTTTTTTTTTCAGTAATACCTTGAATTTTAAAGGATTCTTCCTCAGGTGCCATGAAATCCTTTGCAGTCAGAATTCCATTCCTATATGTGAACTAAACCAGTAGTATGATCCTTATTTAAATGGCAAGGAAAGTGAAACATGGATTGGGTAAGCAACTTAAGGAGAAAAATGTTACGAGGCAAGCAAAAATATACATTAGATTCTAGACTCCAAAGTTCAACTGCAAGAGCCACCATTCCTCTCACAACTCAAATTTCTCAATGAAGATTTCAGCAGTCTGCTTGGTAGTCTGCTGCAGTATAATTTTGTTGTAGTTATTCTGACTATATTTTCCTAAAATTAATTCCATTTTTATTCGTTTTCTCTTTAAAACAGCTCCATTTTGTATTGTCATATTCCTCCCTAGATGGAGATTAACCAAAAGTATTGCACTGAAAAATGCTTTCCACTGTTTTCCATGCATCTTGTCATGAGACAGTTTCTTGTCACACTGTTTTTCAAGTCCCTTCAGAAACTGGATGATTTAAGTATTGGTTTAATGAAATGGTGTTAGCACAGCACTACCTTTTAGTTCCGTCAGTTTACTCAGCTCTGGGAAGGTGTAGATATATATGAAGGGATTCAGCTTCCGGTCTGAAAAGGCCACCACTTGGCAGTTCCCATTCACTGCGAAGGCTCCCACCTGGCCACGCTGGCACTGCAGCACTCTGGTCTGCTTTGTTTCAATGTCCAGGAAGAGGATGTAATTACCACAGGTGTAGCAGACAGTCTTATTGTTGATAAAGCCAAAGTTCTTGTTTGAGAATCCCTGAACCCAACTTGGGAAAGAGCAACTGAATGTTAAAACATTAATCAAAACCACACATTTATCAAAATAGCGTGAAAAAGTGAACGTTGTAGCCTAACTTACTCTGAACTGATGTTTGGGATGTTAAGACTTATACCAAATTTGCAAAGCCACAATAACTTCAAGATCTAGCATATTATGAATAACTGGTTCAATGTTTCCAAAAACATACAGTCCATCTCACCCTGACAAAGCACAAAGGACTGTCGTAAGAATATGGAAAGAGGCTTATATATATATCTTTTTTCACTAACAATAAAGTTAGCCAGTTCACTGGCTCTGGTTTTGTTCCCATGTATCATAGTAATTGAGTGTACCTTTATTCTGAAAGAATTACACAGGTACAGTCTGTACTGGGGACCCAATTGTGTTTGCTTGACCTATTTACACTTTCTTAGTTCATTTCAGCCCCATAAAATAAACAAGACAAAGGCATAGGTTGTGTTTATATGAACCTAATCAGAGTAACTTCTGCTTTAAAGATATGAGTACTTTAAGATGGTAAATCTTTGGAATGCAAACAGGATATGTTTACACAAGGATGAAACAAATTACCAAAGAAGAGTCATCTTATGAATAACATTGTCAACAAATTCACAATGTCTGCAGATGTTTTTACCTTTCAGAAAGTGTGTGGACAATCATCAGGGGCTGTTATCAAAAGGATTTGTATTTACCACTACATGAAGATGTCTGACTGAGCCACAGCTTATCCTGCTAGTAGCACTGCAGCAGTACATGGCAGTGTAACAGACACCCTCTGTGTACAACTGCCATTAACATCTTCTAATTCTTATTCAGAAGCTTTCCATCTCTTCTTTCAAATTAGAGCATTTGACTGGAGGAAACCTTTGTCCTCTGAAACTGCATGCAGCGTTTTTATGCTCCTTTCATGAACATAAATCAGTCATAAGATCAGCTCAGCTGCTGATCCTCTGTTCTCTTACTAGAGGATTGTGCTACAGCCTACATACCAGAGTAAGTGTAGTCAGAGCGGAGAGGAAGCACGCTGATTGCATGTTTGTGCAGAGTAACTGAATACCATGACAACAAAGAGAAGGTATTTCAGATGATGAACATTATTCTGGACTTTTTATACAAGAATTAGATGTATGATGTAACATGGCACATAAACAGACCTTTATGCACACACTCACAGGACCACCTCTGTACTTTTCTCCAATGCTAGAGGTGCATCACTGCCAATGAAGTATTTTTAACTTGTGTTCACAGGGGTAAAATGAAATCTAGTAAACATGGATGCAGGGAGAAATTAACGGGATACAGTGCAATTAATCATCCCTATACAACCAGTAAAATTTTAAGGGGACAAGGACACAGGCTGTGTGTCCTAGAAGAAATTGCTAGAATAATTTTTTCCCCACTAAAAAGTGTTGTGCATCTAATTATAGATCTATGGCTCATACTAGTCATAAGCTTTGATAAAACAGCTGAAATAATTATAATGGGCAAGGAAATCTGTCCCATTACATAGAAAAAGTGTGTAAATATCTGTCCCATCACAGAGTGTCTAAAAGTAGTAGATCACTGTGAAAGTTTCAACCAACATGGGTATGGAAGGGCTTAATTCATCTACGTCTCCTATTTGTCCAGAACAAAAAAAGCAATTAGTCAGATTTCCAAGAGCCGTAGAAAAAATTTATATATATAGTGTGGGTTATGTTTGTGACTAATAGAAATTTGAGTCCCCGACATGGAGATTAAGATGCTCAGAACGAAAATCAGGAGTGAAGACCTGGAATTTTTAGGTATTTTGTGGATATTTTGTGGATTTTTTGATATTTTGAACATTTTGTGGAATACCCCAAAACTGAGAACCACAGCAGAAGACGATAATGGGGTTTAAGAGGTACATAACTACCAGGGAGATTCTAGAAGCTGAAGTAGCCCAGGTGAAACAAGACAGAGATGTAGCCATGAACAGAACTAAACTGTATGGATTGCAAGGCCAGGTACTGAGAAGAAACAACGCTCCAAGAGCACACCAGGATTGTGTGCTGCCAGAACCACTACAAACAAACAACTCGTGCCACATTTATCAACTCATCAAGCTCCAGCTTTGAAATTGTCAGGGTTGCTTACTCTCTGTTTCAGAGCCTCTCTGTGCTACCTGCTGAGTACCCAAGTTTCATCTAAATCCACCAAAGGCTCAGTCCTTCTGTATGTCATTATGCTTCTTTCCCTCTCCAAACACCTGCCGCCCTAACACAGACCCACAGCACAGAAGTGTCCCTTCCTTTCCCTGTGAATCCTGCCCGTCTCTCTGAGGGCTCCACGGAGCAGACCCGGGGAGAGAGGAGCTGCGCCCCGGGAGCACGGGCCAGGAGAGAGGACGGGGGCAAGTCGCCAGGGCCGAGTGGCTCAGGAACGTGGGTCATGTGTCGATACCCGAAGGCGGGGGCTGTCCCGGCCGGCCCCCACCTCACTTCCAGCGCGGCCTCCTCAGCCGAACAGCAGGGGAGGTCCCCCGGGGCCTCAGCACGAGGCTCCTCACCGGCCTCCTCCATCCGTCCCCCGCCACCGGCCTGTTTACCCCCGTCTCCTAGGAACAAAGAACGGCTCGTTCTATTAGCTGAGGCAACGCCTCCCGCCACCCTGAAAGAAGACCAATGACTGTCCTGTGGCCGCGCGCCAACCAACCAGGAGGGAAGGTATTTAAAGAGCCCGCAGGCCTGAAGGAACGATCTTGGGAAAGCGGGCTGCAGCGTGGTGGGAAGAGCGGCAGCGCCCGGCAGCTCTCACACGGACACCGACCTGCGCCTCGGGGGGGTGATCCCGGCCCTGGGCAGCCGCTTTTTGCTCCTGCGTGCCCGTCTCAAGGCTGCGTGTTAGCAGGCTGCCCGTGTGTTTAACTGATATAGGAAACTTCAAAATAATTTTCCTTTTTTCATGACCCAGAAGTTTGCTGCACCTTTCCTAAGGGCAGGTGCTCAGAAGGAGAAACACGTCCTTTAACACACTTTATTAATCACGAGATAAATTTTGTTGGCAAAGGACATCTTGTGTACAGCTTGTGTTTGCCTAGGGCATGACAGTCTTATGCAAGGAATTACCACTCCCTTTCACTGATCAACTGCTTATTAGTTACATAAACAGCAATGACTTGACAAGAATCATACTGTTCTTCTGTTCAAGGGCATCATGGTGTCAGGTTCACTGTCACTTTACTAATAGCCTAAGTGTTTGTGGGAGAGATCACTATAGAAAGTACTGATCTTTTGTGGCATGATGCCTGAGGCCCGACCCCAGTGATTAAACCAAACCAAAAGTCAGCAACTAGTAAAACTTCCCCTCTGTGCATGCATGCTGGTACTGTTTTGCTTGCTGGCATGCTTTGTAATAAATTTCAAGTGATATAGTGTTCTTGAGGTAGTGTGAAGTGACCTGAGGCTGATAAGAAGGGAGGAGGAGAATTCCCAAGGACAACTGCGCCCAGCTGGTTTTGAGGCGAACAACTCCAGTCACTCATCCGTTGGAAGAGAGAGGTGAAAAGTTCAAGCTGATGAAGACTTCGAGCCTTCCTCCCCAAGACCCCTGCGACCACCAGAAGAATCCCCAATGTTTACTGAGCATGTGCACGGATTGCGCAATCCAAATTCCTGGATTTTCTTAATTTAGGCACTCCCTTTGTTAGCATACTGTGAATATATATAAAATAATACTATATAAAGTGTGAGAAACCTGTCACACACGTTGGGTGGAGATATCGCCTGTGTTGCCCGGCGCCGTATTAAAGAAATGTCTGCTCATACAACATTAAGTTGTTGCTGAGCTGAGTGTTCTTCGTTTCAATAGGTTTCCCACTGACACAGCAGTGCCAGCTGGGGTGCATTATGCTGAGGTTATAAAGAAGAGAGCATTAAGACCGGGGTAATTGTGCTTGTCCCAGAGACAGGGTCAGCTTCTCCAGTGGGGGGGACGGTCAGCTCAAGGAGGGATCCCCGGGGTGCAGGACGCCCGTCCCACCGAAAGCCCATTTCTCCGCGCTCCGTGGGGGCCGGCCACCTGAGGCAGGGCGCCGAGAACCCCCGCGAGAGTGAGAGAAGGACGCCGGGTGC